>JANTQF010000160.1:0-78714 GCA_032988165.1 Emmonsiellopsis sp. PD_33 | reverse complement strand
TGTGTTCTTACGAGCTACAGGGATGGATTGGGAAGCCTGCTGTAGAGGAAATCTAAAGTGTCATGGTAGGCAGTGATCAGTTCAAGTAGGAGTTGAGAATAGGTTACCTAATGAATTCAGAACTAAGGACAAAAATGATGGCAGTGTTAGAAGAATAGGCAGATGTCTGGGGGGGGGGGGGTGGAGGTGGGAGGGGAGGGGGGGGGGGGGGGGGTTTAGTAGAAAGGTGTATAAAATGGATGTGATAAAGTGTATCAAGTATCTATCTATCTACTGATTGAATTGCATCTATTCAGGACGCGAAGATAACACGATTCAAATCCGCCAATAAATATTAAAGGGAAGGGGGACGGGGATGGGGATGGGGGTGATAATCATGAATATACTAGTTAAATAACCAAAAGAATCCTACCCAATCCAACCTCATAGCCAAAAAAAAGGGAATCAAAATAAATTAATATAAACTAACTTCATAAAAGCATATTAGTTTTATTAACAATAGCTGTAAACAGCAAATGTTGAGACCCATTCATTCATTCATTGAAGCTAACGGCTTCTGCGCGTAGACTACTTGGCTACTAGTAAGTAGGGTTCATGGTGCTGGTTAGCACATCCATCCATCCATCCGGGCATAATAATGACACCCAAAGGTGCTAGTGTTTGGTTCACAGGACCACTTGCTAATTATACAAGCCATGAACCTTGCGGTCCAACGCCGCTGCTAGGACTGTGGCATTGAAGATGGTTACTACTTCCTCCTTGCTCCAGCCAAGAACCTGTGTAAAGAAACCATTGTTGAAGGTGTGGACTCCCTCTGTGTATTGTAGGGTCATGAGGGCGCCGATTTATTTCTGGATTTTCTTTTCTTTTCCGGGAAAGGGGGGTGAGTTAAGTTGGGTTGAATTTTACGAGCTCTGGGTGCATATATGTATGTATGAATTGATAGATCCGGTGGTACCCAACGACCAGAATGAAAAAGGGGGTTTCTTTTCTCAAAAGGTGACTTGTTGGAAGGCTGAGCTGAACTTACCATTACCTTCTCCTTCGGCCAGGTCCCAACAGGCAACTTGTAGAGCTTGTGCTCAACGTTGATGAATCCGGCATCCTTAACCCAGGCTTCAACGAGCCGTTTTCGGAGTGCATCTTGACGTTGGCCTCTTGGGACCCCACCCAACCGCCAGGTTTCAGATTGCTGTGAGTGTAATTCGAAGTTAGTTATCACCATATAGTACTAGTAGGTAGATGATGGTGACAGCTATGGCTGATTTTTGTTTTTCCAAGGGAGAATTCATCATTGGGTGAAAGGGAGGGGAGGAGGGATTTTACAGGAAACAATTCTTCACAAGGTTTGGTCAGTCTTTGATCGAGGCGGCCATGTAGCGGACGTGGATGAAATCATAAGGCTGTTCATTAGTCCATTGGGCCTCGACGTTGTCGACATAGAATTTCACATTCGGAGGCACCCTATAGACGTGTTAGAAGATGACTACCTCATGGAGCCACATTCGATTGGGGATCGTTACCATGGCGGTTGGATTGGGCTGAGGTCATTCCCAACGATCTATTCCCTATCTTAGCCGAAATGCAGGAGCGGGGAAATAGTATGTGCTATAAGAAGAGTTTATATACATGCCTGTTCGACTTCGGGGTGACGATCACCTGAGTTTCTATTAGTTTAGAGCGTTGATGGGACGTGCTCTCGAACCAACCTACCCATTTCAATGGCCCAGATGCCTATGATTCAAGGGTATTAGTAATGTAATTGCCTTTATGAATATAGCCAGGGTGGGAGAGGAGGAAGGGCTTGGAGGGATCTCATATGTACCTGTTCCAGTTCCAATATCTAGGACACGGAGACCTTCAAGGAGCTCAATGGGAGGTTAAAAAAGCTTCCCTTTACAGGCGAGGTAGACAAGGCAGTGATGAAACATGTCCAGCCAGTCCTGTTTGGCCTCATCGTTGGGAAACTGGTAGCCTGTGTGTTTGCGACTTCAGTTGTGTATATACTTCCAGACTGGTAAGAATGGTAGCGACGACCATTCTTCCATTCGTAGGCCTTCACGCTGGAGCTAACAGACGTAGAGTAACTCGATCTAGACGGGCAAATTATTAGTTCAGACGTATGATACGTATGTGTCGATGGTGCAAAGGCAAAGAAGCAGATATTCATACATCTCTTCACCATAAGAAGACTCTCTGTCATCTAACTACCAAAGAAGGCGGTTAGCAACTTGAAGTTATAAAGCAGTCACAATAAACCAAACCATTCATCTCAATGAAATACCTCGGCGTCAACTTCCACCACGTCTTGTACGCCAACTGCAGTAGTCATCTGGGGGGAACTGTTTGTTTAACAGAAATAATGCAACAATTGTGTCTCGTTAGGAGAGACCCCCGGGGTAGAGGATGTCGGCTAGATCTATATAATCTAGACTTTGTTATTCTCAAAGTGGATTCCGCTAAAGTATTTTCATCCATTAGTGACAGCCAGGGGAGGGGGAGTCTGGACATCGACCGGGGGAGAACTGTATTCACACCACCGCTGATAGGTAGTTTTCAAATATTATAACAAGGAGATATCCGTTAGAATATATGGGGATTGCCATGCCACATAGGTGGGATGAGATCCCTGATTGAGACGGCATCCGTCATATTGTGTGGAGTTTCATAGATGTAAGCTTTACTATTATCTAGACGTCAGATCTGATGTGGATATAGCGGTCCCGCACTCGAATCGGGTTCCCACCAGCATCGAGGCCGTTGGTGGGCGTGTGAATGGCAATATCAGGGTGGAAATAGACACCATCCGTGTCTTCGACCAGGGCCGACTCCTCGACTCCTCTCCACTCTCCAACGAACTCCAAACTTCCCCGAGCCTCTTCACAAGCTGGCTCTGGAGATGGCGAATCGGAAGACACATCGTTCCTGGCAAATCAAAGATTAGCTTGGTGGTTTGCTGCATACATTGTGCAGTACGTTGCACAGTAGCACAGACTACCAGGGCGGAGAACAAGCGAGAGACACCGGTGTCGCATAGTGCAGTAGTCCAATGCACAGGACAGGAAACGGGAAGAGGGAACGGGAATCGGAAGGGCGAGGTATTTATGAGGGGCAAATACCGGGAAAGCAAGATTGATGGAGTGCAAGTTATGGGAGAATCCACGGGGAGAAGGGGGATATCTCGCTCTCTACGGCCGCAAGGAACCCCTGACCAGGGCGGAAGGCGGTGGGCGTTGAGAGAGGAACAGCCCTAAGATCGCCATGGAAGGGCCTGCTGACGCCTGGAGAATAGGCGTGCCCGCCCCTAACGCGCCCCGAACAGCGTCTAACAGGCCCTAAACTTTAAAGGCTCTGAGCCCCGGGACCGCCAAGGATCCCCAGACTTGGCGGCTGGTCACGGGCCACATGGCTGACAGGCCAAGCATCCACCGCATCCACGAGACTGAGCCGATCCCAACCTTGGTTGACGTTGACGCTGCACCAGCCACCAGCAAGCATTGTCAAGCAACCCTGGAACTCCAGGTTGGAAGCTCCTCCAACAAGCCTCCTTAGCCTGCCGTTGGCTGTTTCAACCATGGGCGGCCCCCAGGCTTGCTCCTCTATTCGCCCAAATCCTGCCCGGTCCAGGTGAGAATGGCATCATCGCTCACTAGCTGCGCGCTATCCCAAGCCGCCGACGACATCCATGGCGGCGGAGGAACAGCGGCCTGAGTCCAAAAGTCGCGCACCACCACAGCTTCTCACGGGCGACTCTTCTTCCTCTCCTCTTCCTCCTCCTCCTCCTCCTCCTCCTCCTTCTCCTCCGTCACCACTGGCAGCTGTCCGAGCTTCCAGGTGAACCCTCGCTCATCATGGCTTCCGCAGCCAGTTCCGCTGCGGCGTCGCCCACTCCCACAGTCAGAGCTACTCCTCAAGGAGGCATCTTTGACCATTCGAATCCTACGCAGCATGACTCCAAAAACCCCATCACGCTCTTCATCATCCAGGTATATCTCGCTGGGCCGTTCGGCTCCACCATCGTCCTGCCGGTTGACTGACTTCTGTCCACCAGGCCGGGATCATTATCATCTTTTGCCGCGTCCTTCACTTTCCCCTTTCACGCATTCGCCAACCGCGTGTCATTTCCGAAGTTATCGCGGGCATCCTGCTGGGCCCTTCAGTCATGGGCAGGATCCCCGGCTTTCAGGATGCCATTTTCCCTGCCGAATCCATACCCTACCTTAACCTAGTGGCTACTCTCGGACTGGTTCTGTATCTGTTCATGATCGGGGTCGAAACCAATTTGCGCTCCATGTTAAGCAATTGGAGGGTTGCTGCGAGCGTTTCTGCCGCTGGTATGATCTTGCCTTTTGGCGGTGGCTGCGCCATTGCATACGGCTTGTACCACCAGTTCAGAGAAGATCCCTCTCTAGCTCCAATCAGCTTTCCAACCTATATGCTCTTCATTGGTATTGCCATGGCCATTACTGTAAGCTGTTACATCCCACCCATTCTTATCCTAAATCTAAACCTTTGATAGGCATTCCCCGTACTTTGCCGTATCCTTACAGAGACCGAGCTTCTTAACACCACGGTGGGCGAGATTGTGCTTTCTGCTGGTGTTGGTAATGACGTCGTGGGCTGGATCCTCCTTGCCCTCTGTGTGGCTCTTGTTAATGCCAGCACTGGCCTCACCGCACTATGGGTCCTACTGACCTGCGTCGGATTCATCCTCTTTTTGACATACGCCGTTCGTCCAGTTTTCATCTGGTATTTGAAGCGCACTGGCAGTCTAAATAACGGCCCTGATCAGTCTGTGGTTGCCTTGACCCTACTTCTCGCACTAGCTGCCGCATTTTTCACCCAAGTTATCGGTGTGCATGCTATCTTTGGTGGATTCCTCGTCGGCCTTCTCTGCCCCCACGAAGGAGGGTTCGCTATCAAAATCACAGAGAAGATCGAAGATCTTGTCGGGGCTCTCTTCCTGCCCTTGTACTTTGCCCTTTCAGGACTTAATACTAACATAGGCCTTTTGGACACTGGCAGAACCTGGGGTTATGTAATTGCTGTCGTCGCGATTGCGTTTGTGGCGAAGGTCTCCGGAGGAATGCTGGCCTCGAGGTTGAACGGTATGGTTTGGAGAGAGAGTGCAACTATAGGAGTACTAATGAGTTGTAAGGGTCTGGTTGAATTGATTGTCTTGGTAAGCAGATATATCTCCTTACCTCCCTCCTATTTTCTAGTTAATTTTCCAACTAACAACTTTATAGAATATCGGTCTTCAGGCCCAGATTCTCAGCACCAGAACTTTCACAATATTTGTCGTTATGGCTCTTATTACAACCTTCGTTACCACGCCACTGACCCTTTATCTCTACCCTGAGTGGTATCGGACCAAAATGGAGAGATGGAGACGCGGCGAAGTTGATTGGGATGGAAATGAGATTAATTCGGAGAGCGACCGGAATAGCAGTTCAACCCTTGCCCAGCAGAAAGCCGCAGGCTCCCCTACCCAGAAGTTCTTGGTTTATCTACGACTCGATAACTTGGCAGGACTGTTCACATTCGTCTCCATTTTGGGATCTGGGGACGGTTTGAAAGACACAACTTCGAAAATCCATCACCTCCACGAGGAACCAAAGACCGACAAGGCACCGGTTAGAAAGGAACGCCCAGTCGAAGTTCACGGACTTCGGTTGATCGAACTTACGGATCGTGACTCTAGTGTCATGAAAGTGTCCGAAGTCCACGACTACAGCTTTAGCGACCCCATCCTAAACACTTTCAGAACCTTCGGCCAACTGAATAGGCTTTCTGTTTCTGGCGCCGTTGTAATCTCCCCTGAACACGCATACGCCGAAACAATCGTGAACAAGGCTCGGGATCTCTCTTCGGACTTTGTTCTCCTCCCATGGAGCGAGACTGGCGGAATGAGCGAGCACCAGATCCTTCTTTTCGATGATAAGACAGAAAAATTCGCAAGTGGCCCTCACACCACGTTCATCACTAACGTCCTAAAGAGCTCTAAATGCCCCGTCGGCGTCTTTGTCAACAAGGGCTTCGGAGGACCACAATTAACCAGACCCCAACCAGGCCATCTAAGCCGATCTGTCAGCGGCACCAGCGTCTACAAGTCAGCCGACGTCACCCTATCCCCAGCCCTCAACCAAGGTCACCACATCTTCCTCCCCTACTTCGGTGGCGCAGACGACAAAGTTGCCATCCGCCTCGTCCTCCAACTAGCTAAAAACCCCACCATCACCGCCACAATCATCCACGTCGACATCACCAGCGACACTGCGCCTACACCGGAAAAGGAAGCCGATGCCGCCTTTTTCGGCACCCTCCGCGACTCTGTCCCCGAAGCGCTCAGCTCTCGCACTGTATTCCAGGAATTAAAAACCACACCCAACGAAGTTGTCGGTGCCGTGGTGGACGCTGCCAAGGCAGACGTCGGCCGGTCGAAGGATAATACGGGTGATTTGGTTATTGTTGGACGAAACGGCCTTACAGCCACTGCCTCTTCTCCGTCTGAGATGGGGTCGGAGGCGAGAAGAGCGCTGGGCGCTATTGGGGAGGTGATGGCCGATAAGTCGAGTGGAGTACAGGCTAGTGTGTTGGTTGTCCAGGCTGGCCAGGAGGGATAGGAGGGTTTCTTTTGCTGGGGATTAGAAGTTTAGAAGGAAGGATGAGGTTAATGTATTGATGGATTCAACAATCATTTTGTCTTTTGTATGGAAGCGGATATCCTCATATTTTTTGGTTTTTTTTTTCTCATGGAATTGACGATATTGAACTGCGCTGATTCGGGGCCGGGCTTTCCTTTAATTAACAGGGGTCTAGTTATTCTATGTTTGGATTGAATTGGATTATATATACCATACAGTAGGACTTCGATATTACGAAACCGAATTATCACGAACGCCAATAAGTAGTCCGGCCTAGACTCTCTTCTCATACATACTTGTACTACAATTTTTTTTCATGTTTCGTTTCGGAGAGTAGCACCTCAGTCTCATTCTCTCCATCTTTGCGGCTGTTTCAGCATTGTTAAGCCAGGGGGGGTTGTCTTAAAATAGACTGAGCGCTGCAAGCGTGCCAAGACATAACCCCCTTCGCTCCAGAGTGGCTTCTGCCAAACCTTTTCCATCCATTCATCTCTCAGCAGCAACGACAACAACAACAATAATCAATCTACATTGGCTTCTTGAAGGACTTGTTAATATTTTAACTCAAGCTACCCTCAAAAGATGAAAACATCTAGCTTCGCCTTAACCGCATGTTCCACAAACAAGCAATTGATACCCAGTGCCAGCTGCTATCTCAGAACTTCACATTACCTATCTAGCCCCCCCACCAGCTCCTTTATTAATTAGGACATCCATGGCTTCCCTCCATTCGGTACTCTGGGATCCGCGATCCAGCCTTTTGCCGTCATTCGGTTCCATTCCTCAGTACTAGGGGGCTAGTTCGTTGACGCCAGAGTGTTGGCATCAAGCTGCCTGTGGTTGAGCAGCGTGCAGCGTCTCCGGTTTGTTTATTGCAGAATCAGAGAAGGACAGTCCTACCTTTGACATTGCTTGGGCCATTTTCCAGGGTTGAAAATTGAGGATAGACAACAAATGTCTTTGCCCCGGCAAGCGCAGAGTGCAGTCGGATCAGATAGGCGACGACCAGCTGGGATCACGTGTTGCCTTTGCCCTAACAGACGTCTCGCGATGCCTTGAAGGATTTGATCAAGAACTTATCCTTATTGACTGAACTGAAAACTGGATAAAGATGGTTAATTCAGTGATAGGTTTATGGGAGGTAATATCATATATCATTTACATGGATATCAAACCAGCCATCTAGATACATGAGCTGACCAAAGACAGGGCTCGGTCCAGGTTACCTATGTACAGGTTGCATGAAAACAATAGGAAATGAAGAGTTGCGAAAAAGGAAACCAAAAACAAAATCAATGCATCCAAGTCGCGCAAACTGATTTCCAAATCACTCATTCCAACTCCGAGCCCTTCATTTTTTACTGAAGTCGCAGTAGGCCTGCATCACAGCAACGCCAACAATCTCAAGCGCGAGCTTCTCAAGCGCCTTCTTCTTCTTCAGCTTGCTCTTCCGGTGCTTGCCCTTTGGCTTTTCGAGCAGGAGCTTAGCAGCCTTCTTGTATCCACCAGCGTCATCGATGGCCTTCTTGAACTTCTTGATCTTGTTAAGCTTGCCGAGCTTGGCAAAGACGCTCCAGTTCTCAACAACGAAGAGGGAAATAGCGCCGGAGCACTTGATAATTTTCCAGCCAATGCCCCAGTCGCTAGGGTTCCACCAGTCGCGGGCGTCGAGTCCAGTTCCAAGGTGCTCCTGGACCCACTTCTCAGTGGCATCAGTGCCTTGGTCAACGATCTCATCGGGAATCGTTGACATGAACTTCAGGATATTTTCGAGGTCGCCATCGCCTAGTTGCTTGAGTTGAGCGGGATCGATGATGTCGTCTAGCTCGAGGGGCGCATCGTCGTCACCAGCTGCATCGTCTCGTATGGCGAGATCGTTGGGTGATGCGATCTTGTTACCGTTGTAGGTTGGGAAGGTACCAAGGGCTGCAGCATTGATACCGGAGAACAGATGGAGGGCGGCAACGGTGAAGTATGGGAGGAGATGGGACAACATCTTGACAGGCGCGAGTTGTCAATCGCGGAGGAGGAAGAGAGAGAGAAGGCTGACTTGATGGAGAAGCTTGAGGGATATTTGCCCTCTCGAGGCAGTGCGAGGCAGTGGAGAGCTCAGTGTTGTTGAGTGGATACTGGAGCTGTTGATGCTGATCAAGAGGGACATATTTTTGGGAAAAAGACGCATCCTTTTATATCTTTCCGACGGCAAGCATGCTCCTCCCGTCTCTCCTCCGTCTCCTCACGTCGTTATCTGATGGAATACGAAGTTCCATCTCCATTTGAGGAAGCAATAACGAGAAGATCGTATCGCCTGTGACCAATCTTCATCCCAGAATCAAGATAGTTCACAACGAAAGACCTTCCTGGCACCGGCCCTGGATTTGATGCGCTGCGCACTGCCTCAACTAGGTCCTGACAGCACGCACCCACACGCGACCAAAATGGGACGGTGATGCGATTTGGTTGCAAGTTGCTGCGGAGGCTTCGGGGCCATCACAATCTAACACTCGTATCAGGAGCTGTTCGGGGTTTCGAGGGGATTATTGACATTGTGATGCCGCTTCGCCAAGGGCACATACGATAGAAGATGTGAGCCGATGACATGCCTCATCGATCAAGTTCGGTTTCTCAAACGTGCAGAACCCAGGTTTCTCGTGTGCCCAGCTTCCTATTAAGGCAAGGAGGATCTTCCTGGGCAGTGCATTGCGGGGCGTTGTAGATGCTCAGCACTTGAAACACCATGCTAGCCGAACTTTAAAAATGCCGCACGGCAAGCTTATTTTCACCTACCCCGGGAAGCGGGAAACAGGGGATCTGACCATATACGATCGAGCAAAACAGAGCAAAATGACCTCATCATGGAACAACGTTTTAACATAACAAGATCCTAACCAATACTTGATAATGGACAACATGCTTTAAAATGTAGAAGGAACAGCAATACCAGAGGTACAATAATGTGACTTCAAGTTCCTTCGCCGCTTGTCGTTCAAAATCACCAGGTGCTCGCGTGCCCAACTGCAGTTCGTACTCTTTTGCTGCGCATTCCCCACTCGATATGTTAGTGGGGGGGATGATCCATCTGAAGAATACCCTAATCGAATTGTCAGCCGTCCATGCAGAATCGTATCAGATAACTGGTTTCAGGAAGCGATTGGCGACTAGGTACCAGGAGGCAGGAAGGAAAAGAAAATACAACCGAAGTAAACTTATCAGCTATCTCCCGGCAAGATACAAGGATAGCAAGAGTTGAAACAACACTGAACAGCAAAACAGATAAGAGAAATAAGCAACTATGTGGCTGTGGGATTTCCCTTCCTTGTTTCATAAATTCATACCCTATCTTTCTATACGAAGAATGATGATGCAAGGCACGTTCTCCAGCGAGTCCAGTTCCTGCACGAGTTTATTTATAAAACTAACTTTAGACTAAAAGCCAGCTATGAACCAATTACCAAGCTCCAGATGCTCCGGGTTTTTTTAGTTGGTTATCTGAAAGCCCTTGAACCCCGCGATGTCTGCCGAGTTCTCCGCCATATTGCCCGGAATATTTATAGAAGAAGAGAGACGAGGCGGGATGATGATGTGATCGATTTACGGATCTGGCGGGAGGACTCGAGAGTTGACGATTTTAGCCGACGGGCTCTTACTAGTTGCATTGTACTCTTTCTGGCGGAGGAGATAGAGGCTTATCTCGTATCAGGGACGCCCAACAACTCCGCCAAGGGGAGGGATGCCTGATTACGCTGGAGGGCTCGCTTTCCATTTTCATGATGCTGGAAATATTGACCGATGACTAAATAAATGGATGTTCTTTCTTCTCCGTGACGCTTGGAGGGCTTTGTCCGTGGGAAAGTGTTTCGATTTGCGGGTATATTTTTTAAACCCGTTGTAGCAAAAGAGCGTCAATAGCGTTGAGAAGCAGCATAGCAGGATAGTAACTAGTTAAGTTATCCAAACAAGATCGTACTCGCGTTCGGCAGGAGAGCACGAAAGAAATCTCAAGATCTTATCAGGAACTTGGGCCTGGGTGTCTCAATGGTCTCAGATCCAATATCCTATTGGATGGATAAACGTGAGAGGGCTCAGGGACGGGAAAACGGCTTGTGTAACATTCGACGTGAACCCCTTTGGTTTCCCGCAGGGAAACAATGATGTCGGCTGTGCTGTTTTCCCAGACTGCAGCATGCGGCCGGTCCCGGTCCCAAGCAACTCAACAGTGGCGCCGAGTAGTTACGGTCCGATATCCTTGCCAATCAGGATAAAAATCAAGTTCGTATTCCTCCATAAATAGCCCTGCTTCGCTCTTCCGTTGAGATCGGTCTATCCCTTGCAGACATCATGTCATGGGCTTTCTCTCATACTAGCTGTAGTTATCTGATAGGAAGGCTTGAGGGATCGAGACGGGGATGGATGGATTTTGCTTGAGCTTTCGAGGTGCTGCACTCCTTTGATCTTTGCATAATCTTTACAGATTAAAGCCATGACCTGCTGACATTTTTATTAGCTGGGTTTCCTTTCATCCTTGGATAGTTACCAGTTAGTAGTTATCCAACAAGTTTTTTACCCGAGATGAGGCATTTTGGCCCCGGCTAACACTCCCAGGCGCAAAAACTGGAAATATTAAGCGAAACGCCAAGGTATAAATAAGACTGAGAATCGATATGGCAATTGTTTTATACAAACGATGAGATGTTAGACGAGGGCGGTGGCCAATATCAACAATTGCATCTGTCAGGGGTAATGGAGTTAGGGTTGTGATGCGGTTAAGCCCTAACTCACGTCGTGACCCATGAAGGCACCCGAGAAACCCAAAACATAATCCAAAGTCCTCTGCTAAAATCCTCCATATCGTCATCACATAAATTATGCCGACAACATGGTGGACAAGAGTGCTCTAGAAGAGGCTACTCGGAAGAGTAACTAGTGGTGTTGGGCAACCATTAATCCGTATGTGTAGGGTTTCTAATGTCGGCAAACAGGTATCATCATCAATGGTCTAAGAAAACGTTTCTTCTCTTTGACCTTCCTTTCCCTTTTAGCTATCCGAGGGGAAAAGGTAGTTATAAAATCGGTAACGTACTTTATATATTATTATTATGTTACATCTCACAGGCCAATGTAGGTATCCAGCCTATCTATATGACATAAACATCATCTACAATCATTCGAATAAACCAAACAAACAAAACACAAGAACCCAACAAGAGACGCAAGGTCTTCTACATCTGGTATCTATACGACGGACTCAAATCTCCCAGGCGTGAATCAGCCGCTGCCTGATCAGGATTCGCAACTGCATCAATCGAAGCATTCTTATCTCGGCTCTTGTTGCGGTATTGCAGGAGGAAAAAGTAAACCACACAACTCGCGGCCGAAAGGCATATGAAAGCAATAGAGATGCTGTAACCTGGCTTGAAACCAGGGGAATCCTTCTCAAGGAAGGAGTAGGTGGCAATTATACCGCCGACTGTATACGTTCCCGGTCAGTTTTTTGCGTACTCTCTGGAGGTATGATGTGTAAGGCGGGAAAACTCACTATTTCCAAAGGCAATCTGCCACGCAGTTCCAATAGATCTCCGTTTATGGCCGCCTAAGTTCATTGCGAACCAACAGACGATTACGGGCATGGCGCTATATGCGCCCATCGTGATTAGGAACAGAGCGCCATATCGCACACTGCGATTGCCGGGGCCCTGCACGTTAAGCAGAATGGCAAATCCGGCAATAGCCACGCAGATTGGTGCGAGACAGAAAAGGAAACGGTGTTTGAGGCGATCAGACAAGAAGGCGATGGTCATCGCGAAGGCAAAAGCGGCGGCCCAGGGTGGGATAGAGTAGAGTTGGGTTTCGATAGCTGTGATTGCCGGAGTCAGATGGGTGTGATGATGGTTGACTAGGGATATATCGATGTACTTACGTCCATAGCCGAAGGTCTTGATAATGGTTGGGGCGAAGTACGCATATCCTATAAGTGGAAGTAATCTGTTAATAATATGGACTTGACTTCATTGAAGGTGTGGGTAAGTACCGTATGCAGGAACAATCAATCCGAAGTACATAAATCCACCAACAATGATCTTATCTGGCAGAAAGTTAGCATAACCATTGAACCCTTTTGAATGCATGCAAATACGCACAGTCTTTGAGGACATCCAGCACATCTCTCCAACTCATGGAAATTTCATGACCAGAAGTTCCAGAGTCCTTGGCAAGTTTAGCACGGATAAAAGCACGTTCCTCGTCATTCAGCCATTTCACGTCCTCGGGGAAATCAGGAATAAGGAAAAACCACGCGAAGGAGACCACGCATGTCAATACTCCTTCTAGAATAAAGACCCATCGCCAGCCGAGATAGCCGTTCATACCATCCATCTTTCCGATACCACTTGCAAGGAGACCTCCGAAAGCGCCAGCAAGAGTGGTGGAGCTAAAGAAAAAGCTGAAACGCTTTTGGGCTTCGCTACGCTTGTACCACATTCCCATCAGATAGAAGCCTATTATAATGTCTTAGCACCAATACTTCGGGAATGATAGGGGATGAGCGACATAAGACGCTCAATGGGGATGTTTCCACATACATCCGGGAAACATGCCAGTCTCAAAGAGACCAAGGAAGAATCGTGTCGTGAGAATGCCAGCATAGTTTTGCGTAAGGCCCTGGAGCATAGTCACAAGGCCGAAAAAGAACATACATCCCGACACTACATGGATGAGTGTGTTAGAAACTGGATGGCTCAATTCCTCATGCACAAAAATCAAAAACAAAATAATCAGACAGTTGTCAACGTACACCACACGTGGGGCTTTAATTTCTTGAGCAGAATATTTGACGGGATCTGAAACGAAACATAATTAGTACGGTTTCCAGACTGCAAAATGGGTGATTGTTGGGAAATGGGCACCTCGAATAGAATATAAGGAACAAAGAAAATTGTTAATGCGGTATTATATTTCGTCCCATCCTCAATACCTAGATCCTTTCGTAATCCGAAAATCGCAGCGTTGCTGATATTGACACTGTGGGAGCTATCAGCCATCACGTTCTTCACGAATGCGTTTTATCACTACAACGATCTCGAGTCGATGTTAGGATCGAGCTTACCGATCCAAGAAAGCAAGCAGATATAGCACGCAGAGAACTGGGAGAATGTGGAAATCAATTTTGGCCATTAATTTCTTCTCGGTCGTGTGTACGAGAGTGGCTTCGAGGTCAACATCCTGGATGATAGAGGAAGAGTTCGGAGACTCCACATCATCTAATAACAATTAGGCTGATACTCCTAGAGGAATAATATACATTGAGTTAGAGAAATGGGTTCTGGTGCAAATACCTTGCTTTTCACCCATTGCGGTGGTTTGCGCCGTGCGCCTTGGGCCGAAGGAAATTAGGTCAATGCTGAGAGACACAACTCCCTTCCTCTAGCCACACGAAAGAACTATCTTCTGTCGATCTGGCCACCAGAAACACGAATATTTTCGCAACGAAGAAAAGAAAAAGAATCGAAAGAAGCGAAAGAATCGAATTTTTGGGAATCTAGGGATCCTCTTCAGGCGGGATGGGCTGACAAACCGAGACGCGCACGAAAAGCTTGCACGATCACCGAAACCGCAGCTTTCAATTGGCGCCCCCAGGATTTTGAAGTTTTCTTCTGGGGAATGCTCATACGCTAGTCGGGGATGGCGTTGGATCGTGCTGCCAGCGCATGTAACCCTGGTGCAGAATGCGGCTAAGACGGCTCAATCGGAAGCAATGGGAAGTATGGAGGCTGAGGCAGAGAGGGAGAGGAGCTGAGGATTCAAAGAATTAATAAAGCACGCTGGATATAGAGGACGGAGCTCTGTTAATATGCCTCCCTTTGGAAGGATATCGGAGCAAAAACGGAGCTTTCTCTCCTACTCATGGAGGGGCCATGACAAAATATGGGGATACCCGCTACGTCGGAGTCATCATGGGAAGGACGGGCTCTAAACCATGGTAAGAGATCCAGTTCCCGTTCCACAGGAACCTTATTATTTGATCTCGAAGCCTGAAAGGCAAAATATTCCCCAGGTCTCCCTCCTGGATCGGACGTTGGGGATAATAACCGCGGGATTAGCGAGTAGCAATATCTCTTCGGTTACATGAGTCGTCAACCACAACAACCGGACAATGGGCTTTGAGGGGTAGGAAACTAATCTTTGAACTGGTTATTGATGATATTGGCACACTGATCATCTGAAAAGTACTATCTTGCATTCTCCTCATATTTCCTTTATATATTCTTACTCATACCGTCCTACGCCCACCGACTCCGGCCTCATGGCGGGTAAAGGCGATATCGGACAGCAAATAGGCCTAGATCCAGCCGCTGTGGACAGTGTGGGCGAGATGCGAAGGCTGGGGTCCGCTTCATATGGGGCCCTGAGGCGAAGGTGCCAAACCACAAAGCAGAATTCCGTTTCAAGGTTCTTTGTGGCAAATAGTTAATCCTACTAGTGGTCAATTTTAAGGAACATAAAATCAACACTCACCATCCAAGCTTGATCTTATACACATCTCTCTTCTATATTTAGGAGATATTATCTGAGTTGAATATCATCATAACTAATGTATTCATTCCAAAAGCTATGATGCTGCAGGCATATATAAGGCAGAGATTACAACCTGCGCTTACAATAATAAGCTTTCTTTGCTGAAAGCTTGGTTAATGCATGCATCCCTGCAGTGTGTGTACAACATTTACAAGTTCCAGTTTACAGTGCCATGCATCCACATGTTGCCTTTTTATTCATCAAGCTGTCCCTTAGTGATTCAAAGTCACATGATCAATTAGAGTTCTATGTTGAAGCTTCTATATAGGCCTTTCTATAAGGCCTGAAGCAAATAAAAAATAACCTCAGAGGTCAAAAAAAGCCCCTGACCTGCCACAGAATGAGATGTACAGTAAGCCTATAAAATATCAGGTCAGAGGCCAAAGAATAGAACTCTACAACTAAGAACTATCTACCTCTTCCTCTTTGAAGACCCTATAGAAGATTTGTCAGTATTACTATCAGAAGAAGAAGAAGTGTTCTTAGTGTTAGAGTCCTTCAGGTCATCATTGAAGGAGGCAATAGAGGCCTTACCCCCTGAGCTTAACCTTCTAGAAGATATTGAAGATTTAGCATCAGATGGGAGCAGACTTGAAGAGTGTGGCCTCTTCCTCCCCTTTGAAGATTTTATTGCCTGATCTGGCATATATAGGGATAGCTTACTCAATGCAGCATTCTCACCATTTTTTTCTTTCTCTTTATTAGTATCCACCCCCATATCTCCTCTATCTTTGGCAGTGGATGGTGGCAGGAGTAGAGACCTTAATAGGGTTGATAGAGACTCATTAGTGAAGGAGGTAGCAACCTGAGAGGCACTTAAGATTATAGTGGTAGAGACTTTATACCACTTGATGGCTCTATCACTAGAAGGAAGAAGGAGTAAGTCAGTAAATACAAAGCTAAATATCAAGTGAGAATATATCAAATAGGGGTGCCAGAGCTAACAGTTTTAGAGCTAGAGACAGTAGAGACATTAACATTATCTAAGTAGGTAAATTGCTTAGTAATCATGGTGAGGGATCTCTTACCCCTATGGGTAAAAAACCTAATAGTATTATCACTAATAGAAACTAAATTCTTAATATGAGGTAGGAGGATACAGCTCTAATATGAAGATCCTAGAAAGATATAATAAATGCTGAAGACTCTAAACTCAGAATGCTCATCACTGTTATAGCTCCCATAGATCTTAATGATGACCTTAAAAATATAATTAGAATAATCAGTGAGTATATTGCAGTGAGTAGTATAAATAGTAACAGTGAATAAAGATGAGCTATTAGAGCTAATACTGGCCCTTATATACTTAGAGGAACTAATAGCCCCAGAGCCTAACTGAAAACAAAAAGAGAAGACTACTATAGTGATATTAGATGTAACAGCTACATCAGTCACAGGAACATACTTTACAGTCAGAGTGCTCTCAGTCTGAATGAACATATCCTTCATGAAATTCAGCTGACTGGGATTATAGATCTGAAGTACTATAGATAGCTCTGACTCAATTTTGAGACTCAGAATGTTATAGAGGATAGTAGGGGTAGTAAAGCTGTTAATCTTAATATTTCTATCTGATAGAATATAGTCATCAAGGTTGATGATAATAAAACTACTAAAGATAAAGATATAAATTTAGGGCTGGAACTGAGATATTATGAGAGAGGCAGGGAGACACAATAAATTTAATAGAGAGCTAAAAAAAAAAAAGGAGTAAAGAGGCTAGATACAGGTATTAAAATCAAAAGTGAAGAACTTCAGAATAAATCATATTATTCATAATCTAATGGTGATTCACACTACTTATAAGCACTGAGATCTAATAGCAATCTATAGCATGTAAGAGAGCAATGTAGAGCTGACTGTGCAAGAAAACTGAATCTTAGAGATTGATTTCAATGTGACTAAGTAATTAACTCTATGATTTGTTGATTGTCATCATAAAAGTGAGCTGTATGGAGAACTAGAGCTAAACTATTATAACTATAAAATCCTTTATATTACTTGACAATTTGATTTGATATAGAAGCTGCATCTCACTGTTAAATAGCTTACTATCTAATTGAACCTTCAGACACTGAGGTGAATAAGTAAGAAGAATCATATAGAATTCATTGTAAACACTATGCTATGAGTCCAGATTATACATACACATGAGAGGCATATCTTATTTAATTCATAGAACTGAAGGCTGGATTGATAGAGCATTCTAAGTACACATAAATTTCTATATAACCTTATAGTGCTGATTATTATTCTATTTACTCACATCAACTAATAGATATTTAATAGGCTTATTAGGTAGACAATTCAGAAGGTTCTCATTGAGCTAAGTAATAGTATCATTAGTGGGCATGAGGATCACCTGATCTTAAAAGTAACCTCTCTGACAGAATTGATCCTATAGATCTGAATATACCTAATTAATGAACCTATCAACCTCAGAGGTCCAGTGTAACTTAAAGAGGATTGGCTGATAACCCTGAAGAGTCACATTATATAACATGCTGGCCAATCAATCTGTAAAGGATCTACCTTTAGGGGTAGCAGTCAAGAGGCACATGTTTTAGTAAAGATAGAGTGTATGGAGAGAGAACTAAACCTTGACATACTACATGCAGGTGTCTATGGTGTCATCCTATATACTATGAAGGATAATGGGCAAGGTCTGCTGAAAGTCACTACTAAAGATGGTTAGAATGCTACTAAAGTCATTATCATCCCTAAATAAATTAGCCTGGAGATTATGAAGAGTCTGATTAATAACATCAAAGATGTAGTGATAAGTCATTAGAGTCTCATCCTAGATGATGAGGGAGGTCCAGTGAAGAAGCTCAGTCAACTAGATATTATATGATATGTTGCAGGTTAATGTAGGCAAGATGTTAATGAGAATATAGAAGTACTTATAGGCAGTGTGACTGCCAGGAAGAAGCTAAGCAATAATACCTATACTAGCAATATAGAGTATGATTTGACCCAGGGACTATAGGTAGTTAGTGAGAGTGTTGTAGATAAATGTCTTGTCTGTTCCACTAAGATTATTAAGGAAGAATGTCATATTATAGAGATTAATATCTAAAGCTATAAGAATAATATTATAGGCTAAATACTAATTCACATTAAATTAAGCCTCATATTTCTTGGCCCTGACAGCCAGCATCTGATGGTTATAAGTAAGCTCCTGTGTGATTAGGGGGTTGCTATCCTCCTTCAGCTCCTACTTATAATATAGCTCTGGCAGGCCCTAGATTTAAATATCCTCTGACTCAAGGCCCTTCTGAGCAAGCTCCTTCCAGATAAGGTGAAGCCTATAGTTGACAGCTAACTTATAGAGAGTTCAGTCATCAGGTAGATTATAGAAGTGAGCTTTAAGAATGAAGTTCAGATCATCAGTGAATAAGATTAAAAAATGAGCTCAGATGTTAATAACAGACAGTAGATCAGTGTAAGTAATAATAAATATTAACATCCTCTGAAGTACCTTCTTAGTTTCCATCTCTAAAGTCTTTTTGAAGGTATATTCTTACTCATTATCATGCTGGATGATGCCTCTTATATAGCAGGCCTTCTAGAAGATATTCTGTCTGATGCTAGTAACTATTAATAGGTTATTGAAAGATTTAGGCCTCCTCAGAACAGTAAGTAAACAGTGTAAATAATATATATTATTATGAAAAGGCATGAGAGGGTACATTTACTCTATAATATCACTAATAGAATGCTCCTTTCAGTGCTTCCAGCATAGATTCTTTGAGTCCCAGGTGAAATGATATAGCATGTTATGGTACAGATAGGTAGATCTAGAATTATCATAATTATACTTAAAGAAAGCAAGCAGGTAAGATGTCTAGCTGTCAAGGCAGTTAAGAGTAACCTTATGAGGCTTCTTAAGATCATACATGACACAGTGCCTGCCTGGAAGGTGGACAACAAGGCTCATATTCTCAGAGTAATGATTCTTTACACTGAAGCTCAGAGCCTGCCAGGTTGCCTCAGTACAATTAATATAGCAACCTAGGTAGTACTCATAAATCTTATTGTTACCTATATCAAAACTGATAGTAGTACAGTCAGAACCCTTCATAATATATTTATAAAGATATTTAATTATAGAGATGTTGATATAGCATTCAACATTGATGTGAGCCTTATACTTTCAAGTTAAGTAAGAGTTATGAGGAATGACTCATTCATTGCTAATCTCAACAGAGTCAGTCTTATCTGAGTTATAGGTAAAGTGATGGCCACTCTCATAATAGTAGTACTAGGAATATTATGATTGGCAGATAGTTGTCTTCTCAGTGAAAGGCTTAAGAAATCACTTAATACAATAAATCTTACTATTAACATCCCTCTTGCAGTAGGAAGTATTAGGATTGAAATGTAGATTATAGGGCCTGTACAGCAGCTATTTAATAATAATATTATAGAGTAACTACCTCCCTGGCCCCTCAGAATCTAGTATCTCAGCAGACACAATATCATCTATTTTCTTAATAGAATGCAGATTATCTTCCAGCCAGTACAGAGTATAAGAGTAAGACAGCCCCCTCTTCTGATACTTAATCATCTAAATGTGAGTAATATATTTACCCAGAGCATCACACTTGATCTCACAAAGTAGGGCCTAATTCTTTATATTAAAGACCCTAGCAACCAAATCAGGCTGGTCATTCCAACACTGTATAGACTCCCTATTATCATTATAGAGAAGTTTGGACTGAATCTCCTTCTACTCAGAATTTATAGTGAAGGTAACAAATAGAGCAGACTTGCAGAAGTGATGCACTAAAGCCATGAAATCTTGATAGATATTTTGATAATAATAGAATCTCCTAATAAATCAAGCAGATAGTATACTATAACTAATATTACTAGCATCAGTATTATTCTGCATCTAAAGCTGAGAAGAGTCATAGAGATCTGCATGAAGCCTCAACTAGTTATAAAGGTAGAATTTGAGCCTAGAATTATTAATAGCCAGTTACATGTTCAGTAGCCACTACTGGAAGAGGAACTGACTGTGATGAGGAAGGTTAAAGGAATCAGTGTGGGTATAAAGTTAATAGCAACAGAACTGGGCAATGATCAGATTCTTATACTTGCAAGGCATGCCTAGAAAATAGAAAGCCAGTTAGTAAATCAAAACATCAAGATATATATAAGGTAGAATTAACCTCCAGCTGTCAAACTACCCAGAGTCATATAATGTGAATAGCTAAACCCTTCAGCAGGGTAGAACAGGGCATATACTAAAGGAAAGAAGAGAGGATGCTGAAAATGAATGAAGATGTAAGGGCAAGCTATTAAATCTAATGCAGGGCTCATTGCCATGAATCCTGAGGAAGACCCTATAAAATTCAAAGCTAAATCACCCTTTTAAAGCTCCTGAAGTGCAACCTGATGGCTTAACAGATCCTCAGCAGTAGAAGTCTAACAGAGATAGAGACATATATCTCTATAACTAATATTAGAGAATTTATGAGTCATATCAGGCATGAACAGAGCAAGCTTATTAATAGTAATAAGTAGGTCATAACAATACCCCTCATCCTTATTTAACACAAGATGGAGGGAAGAATTCAGACACAGATAAGAAGACTCATCAGTGCTATCATATAGAACATCCTTGGCCTGATGGAGAACACTAATAAAGAGGTTATTCAAATAGATATAGGCATTAAGTAAGATGACAACCTCATGCCACCTGGGCTTGAAATCTCAACCCTGAATGTGATCCCAGACAGCCTTCTAAGGATCAAGAAAATAAAGCTGAGTAAAAGCAGCAGGGTCTGTACCTACCTCCAATGACTTCATTATGTGGTAGATACTACCCTGGACCTGCATGATATATAGATGCTTACTAGCTAAAAGATGAGAGGGAAATTTAAAACTGATAGAGGCAAATAATAATGACAAATTTATTAAATGTATATTCTGAAAGAAGAAAGATAATAACTCATGAGCTCTAGAGAAGAGGAAGTGAATGATAGACTCTTCAATAAACTTAGATATAGAAGGAAAAGTAAAGGTAACTCCTCTATTCTTACAGCAGTTAGTGTAACTCTGAGAATATTTTATCTTGAGTAACTCAGAAGCCCAGAATAAAGTGCCACACACAAGACAGGCCTTATCCATACACTTAAGATTCAGAGATTCTCAGTGAGTAGTATTAGATAAAGATGTGAGAACAGATAGAATGCTAGGTATAGAGTAGATAGAGTATTAAATGATATCTACATTAACTACTAGAGGACCATCAAAACACTGAAGACAGATATTATAGGTAAGATGTAGAAAAGCACTCTGGGGCTTCTCATTATTATAGCAGTTCAGATAATAACTGAATTGACTGTTAGAGAGGGGCCTAAAATCATAACCCCTATAGTAATGAATAACAGCAATGCCCTGGCAGTCCTGATAGCATCTCTTATGATGATTTAATAAAGAGACCTCACATACAATACACTTAATAATCACTCTGGCCCTAGCCCTTTTCCTACAGGCAGTGTAATAACTGCTCTGGTGGTCAGGTAGAGGTTCAAAGCTACAGTCAGTGCAGGGTGAAAGCACCTGAGTAATAATAGTAGTATCTAGCCTAATAGGAGCTCTACAGGCAGCTTAACACCCATCATAATACTTATATCAGGAGTTTAGAAGCTGGTAATAATAATCTGAGTAAATATGGCTCTCACCTGGGGTAGATCTGAAGGGGATAGACACTGAAGAAATAGCTGCCCTGGTCAAACTCAGACACACTAAATACTGAGCATATCAAAAATCAATAGTATATTACTCATGATAGCTGTTGCAGGTATGATGAGGAATAAGAGCCTAAACTGATAATAGTATGAAGCTTGAAGAGGTCTTAAGTATAGAGACTGAAAGAGAAGAAGACACTGAATCTACTACAGAGAGAGTAGAGGATAAAGGACCCTGAAAAGGCAGAATAATAGAAGATATGATAGTAAAAAATGAGAAGTAATATTCAAATAAAGATAAATCAAAATGAATAAAGATATAGATGGTAAAAAGCATAAAGAACAGTAGATAATGAAAGAGACTAATAAAGAGTGGCAGACAGCAGGAGATATATATACACACTAAATGAAGATATTAATGATTCAACTCAAGATAACCCTATAAATCTCATAATCCCATGAATGAAACTAATAATCTAATGCTAATACTAAGAATGTGAAGAAACAGCAGACTAAAACTAAAAAGAGGAAAGAAATTAGTAGTGAATAATTAAAAGGTAGAATTCACAGAGGGAGTATGTAGCATATAGATATATGAAGAATGTCAGGATTAATGAAGATAATGAAAGAGATAGTTAAAATATTAATTTATCTCATACATCTGATGATTATAGGCCTCATACTTAGCTCACTATGACAATCAAGTGGATACAGCAGGCAAGAAAGGGACAGGCTGTATAGGTAGCACTGACATGGCTAATAGAGTTGTAGAGACAGGCTGTACTAGCACTACTAATATAGTAGTAAACTGTACTGGCAGTACTGATCTAGGAGGCAAAACAGGGATAGATGATACTGATAAAGCCAACTGAGAGGCTTCATCTATCCACTCAGACCTTAGGGTGTTGATGAAACCAACAGGAAGCCTGGGACCTGAGATATCATTAAGAGCATTATAATAGAGGATGCTGAAGGGATCCCAAACAACTACTGAAGATAGCAAGAAAATAGATAGATTGAAGGTCAAGTAGTACTCAGGGGGTAGTAGAGGGTGCTCAGCAGGAGGAATAAATATAGTGACAGTGCAGATGTAAGATATATATATACAGTAAAGAGATAGAACATGTAGGATGTTGAGGATAAAAGGAAAAAAGAAGGTTAGAGTAAAGGGACTAAAGTGCACCACATGATCAAAAGGTAGTGAGCAAAAGGATGCTAAAATATGAGTATTTTCCTGATATTTCCTCACTGAGATAGTGTTCTGCCAACCCAACTGAGAACATACATATATGATTTGAATATGCTGAATAAGCTTGTGTTTGAATAACTAAATATTCAGTATGCATACTGCCTACAAATATCTGAAAATAGGAATTCTTATTGGTAGAGAGTTTTGATATCCTCCACTCCCTCTTATTACATGGATAGTGATGATTATAATGACACTAATCAAAAATCAAAGCATATATAGATCTTGATTCAAGATTAGGTACCAGCACACATATACAAGGAAATCTATGTACACTGGGGCTGTTGCGAAATTATTCCTATTTTATGGTAGCTTGGTTAATCCCTTCAAACACACTGCATATATATTTATTTGCCTGCAGTTTTCATAACTGGCATGGATGGTCTTTCCCAGGTTGAGGCAGTTAACATAGGATGTTCTTTTAAGAGAACTCCCCTCTACCTTCACTGGGCTGCTGGGTATTCTAGGATCATCTATTAGTCTTCTATCTATATAATTATTTATTATCCTGCAAGGTTGTTTGAGCACAGCAGAAGGATGAGGTTTATGAACCTAAAATACTTGCCTTTTAGAGAAGTAGATAATGAGTGGCAAGTTGAAAACAAAGTCAGCTGATTAAACTTATGTATCTTCCAAGGTTTTCTAAGTCAGTGTTGGCTTCTCTCTCCCTTATGTTATGGGTTTCCCCAGCCATTAAAAAAACCAGATTTGATAAAAAATATATACATACTACTCAGATTGGTCAATTCATCATGGTATGCAGCCCCCAAAAAACTGAGATTGCTTGGTTTGGCTTCTTTCTAGGAATACTACAGAGGGCGCTTCCAAAAGTATTGTGCCACTAAGAAAACCACTAGATAATACCACAGGTTTTTAGCTGTATTTATACACCTCATTATTTATTTATCCATTCATTAGTTAAATACATAATGGTAATCCTCTCAAATCACTGTACTCAGCTCTTCTAAAAGAGGAAGAAGGACTCTAATATTGTAATTAGAAGATAGTCTAAATGTGTATACTATTTAAAAGAGCACACTGAGTTATGGGGAAGATCTATATATCCACAAAGAATAGTTACATAAGTAGTATAACTTTTATGTCTGTAATACTATTCAGATCTGTTCCTAGTGGTATATTTAGCAGCTTAGTGGCGCAATACTTTTGGAAGCGCCCTCTGTAGTAATAAAAGAGAAGGGAGAAAGCTGATTAACACATTCGAGGATAACAGACATCGATTTGAGAGGAATGACACGCCCATAACTTCTTTCTATCTCTGACCCCGCTCCCTGCTCTCGAATAATTTGATATCTAGCCCCGCAATCTCAGATGACACCAACCCAACCTCAGGAGATATCTGACAGTGATATTCAGAGCTTATTAACATTGAAAAGTTAGTGCTTTCTGTACTCTACACTTTTAGCTACTACAATTCCATAATACGCTTATCCTACCTCCACTTACACCCTCCGCCGCAGCAAATATTATGGTTTCAATTTTCTCACAGCGTTTGACCCTTCATCCTTTATCCCATTTTGGATTCATTTTGCATTCGCTGACACCTGAGTTGACACTCTCCTTGCTCCACGCTTGATTAAATCGACACCATCCCATTTTTCTGGTCCCCGTCCGCTTGTCGATACCAAGATTTCGCCAAGATTAGCAAAGGAATACGTCGCACAAGGACGCGACGAGGCGTTGGCGCCGTTGGGAGGCCTGAGGCCTGCCCAATGATCCCTAGCGGATCAAAACTCCTCCTGCGCCACAGATGTGGACCAATAACACCATTTAAGTGTCCAATCCTGTGCTCGAAAGCCTCGAATACTCCGACGTTCGGCTAAAAAATCCCCGAGCTAGCAGATCTTTGAGGGACGATCACTTTTCCTCTCAGAAAGACGCTGGAATGGCTTCACAACCCCACGCAGCAACAGATAAAGATAAACAAAAGGCATTTGGGTGTGGATTTTCCTTTGATGACGGGTGGATGCAGAATCTGGAAGAAGTATGATTGCTATCAAGTTAAACGTTTGGAATTGCCCCCAATCACAGAAGGATACCCCCGAGTGATGGTCCGTGGGCCGTCGGGGCATCAGCGGAGCAGAGTGGCTCAGTCACCAAGATAATGATTCAGGGGAAGTGGAACTCCCCCGTTGGTCGGCTTCTGGTGACCAGAGAACGGATGGAATCAGCAGAGCACCACCAAAGATTTTGACAAGGTGTGGAAGAGAAGAGTTTGGCTGTTCAGGATCAAATTCCTACAGAGGCCTTGTATTAAGGAATCCAACAACACCGATGGGTGATACAGGCACGCAATGAGAATATTTTGGTTTAAGAAAAGGGGCTGCGGAGATTTAATGGCTTACTAATAAGGATCGAACGTGATTCGCTGTTCTTCTTCTTGGCAAAAGCTTGGCCTCAAGATCCCAACGTTCGTCCGTCCCTGCTCCACGACTCGAGATGCATCCATTCAACGGAGTATCATCTCCCCCCCTTGAAGCACACGTCTGAAAGTGGTTTTAAAACAGATGAAAATGAACCCGGATATTTTATTAACGCGAACCCACACTGGTCTGGCCACAGTGCTGAATTCCACGCCGTTCCCGCCTTCGATGAGGATTTCTCCCTTGTCAAGCAGGGCTAACAGCTCATTTCCTTCGTGTTCGTTTTTGGCTGAGGAGAGCACGCAACCTTTATATTTGTACAAAGGGGCCGAAACTAGTATTGTGAGCCTCAGGGGCATCGGTCAATAGTTCATGTTGGCGCTGTGTTCGGGGACTTCGGGAGACAGGGGGCTGATTGCGATAGACGCCCCGCTGTGAAGATCTATCCCATAAACATATTCGGGGTAAGCACCAACCAAGCTCCGTCTCTGTGATACGGGATCCATGCTTTGGCTCTTCTGCCTCTTCATCTGGTCTTTCATTGCTTCCACACTTTCTGTCGGCTATCACCAAGCACTGGCAAGCAGCACCCGCTGCGAGATCATTCCTATCGCAATGCTCGGATGATTGCACTCGTTTTCCCCATCACCGCCCCATTCAGGCCATTGACAGATGCCAGTCAGGGGACCGACTTCTTCATCGATACCCCGATGAGATCACTCGACCTATGGGGCCCCTAGTATTCGATGGTGAAATTCTTGTATCCGGTTGGTCCCGTCCGCCGAATGGGCCCCTGTTAGTACCTCATTTCCATGGAGGCTGACTCCAAAGGGATGGATTCAGCTCCGATGATCACCCCAGCTCAAAGGATATAAAGACAGCAAGAGGAATGATATTTTTATTTTTTTCCTTCTTTCGATCTCGCAACAGTCACTCTTTTTCTGTTCCGAGACAAGCCGTTCATTAATATTGTGCATTACTGTCTTTCTAATACGTCTCCTTTTTTATACTGTCGCTCTTTTATTAAATTTGTACCCATTCATAATGAAGTTTTCCGCTTTCTCCGCCGCCCTCGTGCTGGCGGGCTCTGCTGCCGCGTCGCCCATCGCTTATGAAGCGGGCGCATATGGAGCCCCTGAGCCTTCCCCAAGCTCCAGTTCCGCCCCGTCCGTCGAGCCAACAAGTCCGCCAGAAGAGACCCCGACGCCTCCCGGATATGACGTGCCCACCATCAGCTCTACTCCTTCCTCGAGCTCTGTTCCCACCGTTAGCACATCGACCCCCGGCTATGATACTCCTACTGGAACCCCATCATCGGCTTTCCCGGAGATCCCCAGCGTCACCTCATCGGTATCTGTAACCGGCGGCTATGGCATGCCCTCCTTTACCCCATCCTCAGCTTTCCCTGAGATCCCCACCATCAGCTCATCGGCCCCTGGCTATGATGTTCCGTCCGTGACCCCGTCTTCGGCATCCCCCGAAGAACCCACTGTCACCCCCTCAGTTCCCAGCTATGATACTCCAGTGACCTCATCCTCTGAGATCCCCAGCGTCACCCCATCGTCCGCTTTCCCTGAGATCCCCAGTGTCACTCCGTCGGTTCCCAGCTACGACACTCCAGTGACCCCATCCTCCGCTTTCCCCGAGATCCCTACTGTCACCCCATCGGTCCCCGGCTATGGTACTCCTTCGGTGACCCCATCGTCAGCTTTCCCTGAAATGCCTACCGTTACCCCATCGATCCCTGGATATGGCGCCCCCATCGTCACTCCCAGCGGAACTGCCTCGGTTGACCCAATTCCGAAGCCAACCGGTGGAGCCCAGCCTGCCTGCCCCTATCCAGTTGACACTGCTTCATTCCCAACTGCTCTCCCCGAGGTCGACGGCATTGAGGGAGGCCTGCTTTCCCAGCTTGTGCCTGCTGTCTTTGCCATTGTCGACGGTCTGGGCTTCGGCGGCTTCGCGCCCAGCTTCCTCGGTCTGCTCCACCTCCCCGAAGTCATGAACATCAACATCGACGATGTTCTACTTGATGACATTGAAATCCCCGAGATCAAGGGCCTTAGCACCAACCAAGCCACTGAGATCGTCACTGGTCTGCTCAGCATCGTCAACATCCTTAAGCTCGACCAGGTCCAGGCCGGTGAGGAGATCGAAGTCCCGGGTATCTCCGTTGACCAGCTAGACACCATCCTCGCTGTTGTCACTGGTTTGATCAGCCAGCTCGGCCTCGGCTCCATCTTCCCTACTCTTGACATTGACGCTGTCGCTGAGCAGCCTGACTTCGTTGCCGGTGGACTGCTTGCCAAGCTCGCCCCCCTTGTCGGCGGGCTCGTGACCGCTCTTGGTCTCGGTGATCTTGCCCCCCTCCTCGTCTCCCTTCTCAATGCCTTGAGCGCCGGATTGTAAATGTGAGTGAATTTTGACGCCATATCCTTTCTTTTCGACTTCCTGGGGTACAATAACTAATCAATTGTTTCGTTGCAGTTCTCATTCGGTGACTAAAGAGGACCTGAGCCCTTTATGAACCTTCCACGTATTCCAGTGACTGGATAAGTCTCTTGGAGTAACACCAATATATGATAAAAAGGTCGCTTTGATTCTGTTTCTTCTTTTGCCATTCTTGTAACTTATTCTTCGGCGTGGGCGCTTTTTTTGAGCCTTAGATCCTGTTTCATGAGCCTGCAGTGGTACTTGGACTTTTCTGGGGAATTTTATGAATGGGTAGAATAATACACTTAATTTATTTCTTTCGACCAGCAATGCTCCCCTGTTGGGTGATCATCACAGCCATTGAGCCAGCGCAATAGGCGTTCTGTCACTTGCGTTGTCCCGCCTGGATGTGGTTAGGGCAAATAATCCACGTGACTGCATACTTTCGGTCCTTCAATGCGGCATCAACAATTGCTTCATGTTCCACATACTGAGTTTGCCGTAAAGATCTCTGATGCATGCAGCGAATTCGACGAGCGAAAGCTTTCCAATTTGATGTTCAACAATGACTCTATTATAGGCACTCTGCAGCCCCTGAATCACTGACATTTGGAACAGCCGTTAAATACTACTAACAAGGACAAATAGAAAACCCGCGGACTTGGAAGGGTGTCACATCCTTCCACAAGGAGAAGCCTAATACTCAGTTAATCCAATTACCTCTCGACCGGCTGATCAAAAAAAGAATACTATTCTGTTATCGTCACATCGTGACCGGTGCGACGATTCTGCTTTCATCCGCTCCGCTCGGGGGGCTCCAAAATTGCAACCTCTTCGGCTCCCTTGGCACTCGGCTCATGAAGCCGGAACTCACTCCCGATCTATCTCCTTCTCACTTGTCCGGGAGCCAACCATAGCCCGTCTCAGGGATTATTTCATTATTTCGGTTTAAGGGGGGTACTATGAATACACCCGTTTCCAACGACGATCATCTGGAAATAAGGCTTCGTGGGGGGATATATTAATTTCGACCACCATCAGGCCTCCAAACGCAGGGCCTCTAACCGGGTCAACCCTGCCTTTCCATGAACAACTTCCTATACTGTTTAGCAGTCAGTTGTTCAACGGCAATATTCAACGGCAATATTCAACGGCAATAAAGAATTGTCTAGGATTCCCCGGATTTTATCCATGTCTGCGCGGTTCCCAGCTGCGGTAGATGCCCATTGCCGGGCGGCGGCGCATTGACATATAAGAACGTTTCCCACATGGCATGCTGGGGGGTTTGGATGTACAGAGTGTTTCGTCTCTGTTATTATTGCCCTCGCTGTTGTTCTCATTTGCGTGGAAACACCAACACTTCACTACATATATATGCAAATATAAAAAAATGAAGTGGACTCTCCTCTCCGCTCTCGCCCTCGTGGCACCACAACATGTCACCGCCCAGCAAATGCTGCGGTTTGCCTGCTCGCAGCTCGTCGTCGAGCGGACTGACCCCCTAGTGCAACCGGGTGAAAACCCCTCCGTGCATCTCCACCAAATCATCGGCGGGAACTCGTTCAACATCACCATGGAACCAGTTGAATACGACCCAGCCAAGCAATCCACATGTACCTCCTGCAGTTTCCCTCAGGACAAATCCAACTACTGGACCGCCGTGCTCTTCTTCAAGAGGGCGGATGGGAAGTACAAGCGTGTCCCCCAGATTGGTAACGCTGGCCTGCACAATAATGGCGGGATGGCTGTGTACTATATCCCCAGCGGGACTGTTACTGCTTTTCCCCCCGTGAGTATAAGACAATAAGATTCAGCCATAAAATAGCGCATCTCATGTCTAACTATCACCTAGGGCTTCCGCATGCTCGCAGGCGATGCGATGGCATCAACTCCCCCATCAACCGCGCAGGGCAATATCTGCTTCCGCTGCTGGAACGCGCCGGACGAGAACACATTCGTCGGCGGCGCGCCTTGCACTGGCTCTGATAGCATCGACATCCCCAGCTCCCGCGACTGCTACATGCTACGACAGACAATAATTTTCCCTGCGTATGTATCCCCCCCCCCCCAACCCACCAAGTCCCCCTCAAACAAAAGTCTTGGTATATGTAACTAACACCACCCACCCACCCAGCTGCTGGGACGGCGTAAACGTCGACAGCCCGAACCACCAAGACCACGTCGCCTACAGCGGCGTGGGCGCTACTGGCGGCGGTGCCTGCTCCGGCACCCACCCAGTCAAGGTGCCCCAAGTCATGTACGAGATCATGTGGGATCTGCGAGAGTTCCAGGAAGACGCATCTCTCTGGCCAACGGATGGGTCGAGCCCGTTTGTCCTAAGTAATAACATGGGGTAAGCAATTCAACTTACGCAACCTCGTCACTCCCGAAACCCCTGGATACTAGATATGCCCTGCATTTGCGGCGTCGTGTTAGTTCTTTGGAGCTTAACTAATTGTGTGTGTTTGGAATACAGCGGCAGCGCCGCCCACGGCGACTACCTGTTCGGCTGGGACGAGGGCGTGCTGCAGAAGGCGATGGATAATCGCTGTAATCTGAACGTGGCATGTCCGGCCGCGGGACTGACGGTGCAGGCGGATAATGTGTATGATGGTTGTACTGTGCCACAGCAGGCGGAGGAGATTGTTGATGATTGTGAGTTTTTCTTTTTCCCTTCGCCCCGTCACACCACACGCCCTCTAGGTATCGATGAAACTTCGATGCGTTTCTGTAAATGGGGTTTCTAACTAGAACAAAAAACTCCTAGGGCTCGACGCACTTCCAGGATATCCAGCTGCGTGATTTAAGGGTAAGAGGTCTTGAGAAAATGGGGGGAGGAGCTAGATGTTGGGTAGCAGAATATTCATCAGGATATGGGGGGACTCTCTTTTGTAGGGGGTTTAGTATAGCTATATACCCGTTTAAATGGACTTACATTAACGAAACAGACACGAACTTCAACATACCAGATGCCACATTACTCCCCTCGGTATATCACAAGCCCACTCTCGTTTGATAAAGCCCATCCATTTGATAGTTTGTTTCAAAATACCCATATTCTCATTTTTCGCTCTTTCTTATTTGAGGGTCTCAGATATTGAGATGGAAGATGTCATTTATTAGCAATGACAGATAGGGCGCGAGGGATTGATTTGGATAGCAAAGTATCAAGTGTTGAAGAATGCAGAACCAACCCATTTTATCTACCCCCTGCAGCCCCGCTTGGATAATTAGAGATTTAGACAGAAGGTTGATGTGCAGGCCTTACTTAATACGCGTAACTACAGATAGCTTCCCTTCTCTAATAATTGCCCAGCCGTGTTTAAATCCGTAAAAGTGGACCACCGCTTACAGCCTTTATTAAGTCAGGGGAAGTAACAGTCATGCTGTTCATCTATCATCACAAATGCCATTAAGAAATGGGATAACATGTCATCTATTCATTAAACCGATCTCCAATCAATAAAAACGGGACGGCCCGGCCAAGGCTGCATACTCTTACATACCATCGCAAATCCTCAAATCCTCAAAAACTAGAAAACCAAATAACAAAAACAAAAGCAACAAGACTAGTAATCACCGCATCTGGACTGCGGGGAAAAATCTAGAACCAGCAAACCCATGAACAGCCACGCTCTGGATGTCGATATTACCGCCACTAAATGGACTCCATAATTTGATAAGAATAAATCGACCCGATCTATATATGAACAGAAATATTAGCGTAAGCTTTCATCGAGCGAGCTAACGAGCGAGCCGAAGCAAAACACAACAGGGGACCAGGGTAATACATACACCGGAGGATCAAATTTTATGCTAACCATACTCTTCTCGTTTTGAATGAAGAAACGCGCATGAGGCTTCATAACTTCCTCATCTGAGCCCGAGGGCGCGGTCCTTTCATTCATGGCGTTTCCACCACCAAGCAATGACGAAGGTTCGATTAAGCTAGGAACTATTCGTCGTCTACCTCTCCCAATGAAATAATCCACTTCCCCACGTGCCTGCAACAGCCGCCGCCGATTTCGTCGGGTGAGAGCGGCGAGAGCGTCCTCGATGGAGTCGGGGGTATCATCGTCACTCTCACTCTCACTACCACTATCAGGATCTGGACAGAAAAGTTCAGTTTCGGCGCCTCCGAATCCCAATCTACTGGCGTCATTTAAGGAAGTTGCGTGTTCAGAATCATCCTCATCGGCCTGTTCATCGTCTGTGCGATCATCAAAATTGGTTGTGATCCGGAAGTCTGAGGAAGGCCGATTTGGAGCAGATGGGCGTGTGTTGGAGGGTACTGTAATGGGCTCATTATCTGAATCAGACCAGGTGCCAGGACCAGCCAAGACCGTTCTCTCCAGGGATTGTAGAGGCGACCGGGTTGAAGAGAGGTATTGTTGCGAAATTCGGCCTCGGGGGTGACGACGGCGGGACGGTCTTCGCCCCGTTGGTGAGTATACAATCTGATATTGGGCAGTACGGGCCAGTAGCTCGTCTGAGGTCATGGAAACAAAAACCATCCCTTCTTGGATTCTGCATCCGCGCAAACATATCAATAATTGTTTGGGCGATCGCGACAATACTTAGCTAGAGATCACTTACGGAGCATCAAATCCTGATTTCGGAGCTTTGATAACAATCTTCTTCAAACAGAACGGAGTTTCTCCTTGATGGCGGAGAATCAGGTTACATCGATCACTCTTGGTACAGTAAACCGAAGAGTCGTTGATCAAGACATTTTCCGGGATGGAGTTTGCTCCTTGGGATTCATAGGTTCCTCCATCACAACTAACGATCTCCATATCCAACGCTCCAGGTACAACCTGGCCATAATGGCCATAGCTAAACCCTCGGGGTCCTTCTCTTTTATCATCGGTATCCAATTTCCGCCGTTTCGGCCTCCGTCGATAACCGCGGGTATTGTTCGATGAGTCTTGAGTGGTGAGAGAGGAGGGCACAAATGTTGATCCCCTTTCGTCGGGGGTGTCGTTGGTTGACGCCAGTCTCCCTGAAATACGGTCGGCAGCCCATCTAAGGTTATCCAGTCCACCATAGTATGCGTTCCCACGACTTTCCGCCTCGTCGACGAAATTCGGTCGAGGACGTCTTTGCCTGTTAGTAGGACCGGACGCATCATTTGTTTGATGTTCCTGGACTGTCCTTGACTGGCCTAATATAGAAGAAGGGTCACCTCTTCGTCTTGCTCTCTCGAAGCTCAGTTGTTCCAAACGCGCCCGGGTATTAGCGGTGTCCTCCGGACGACGATCCGAACGACTTGCGGAAGTAGGGTCTGAAGCCAACCCCAGTAACTCCCGCTGAAAAAGGAGCAAGGGATGGTTATCGAGGCCGGGTTCATCGTAAGTTTCCGGGTTGTCGGCCACCCTGGCATCAAGAAGGTCCCGCATATGCTGTACCCGCAGACGCCATTGCGGCTGGTCGGTAGGGCTTCCGGGGCGATCAGAAGCTGGAGGGAAGTCGAAGTTGCCAGACTAGAAAGTTGATTAGCATGCATATTTCGAAGAGAGCAGCATGGATGAGCTGATGGTTTCACAGCTTCGAAAAGCGGTGTATCGTATGAGGGCCGACGGAGGCCCAACAGCGACATACCATTGTGGGCTAGGCGGAGCCAGAAGCAACCAAAGTAAGTGGTATCCCGCCCGAGACTAAGAGACTGTCGACAATACACTCGCGAGGCTAGGGTGAGGATGGGGGGTGGTTGAAGAGTTGGTCGAACATGAAGCTGGAGTTGACGTTGTCTGGAGTTGGCTGTGTGACGGCGGCTCAAAGACAGCGGAAAGCATCATCGCCCGATTAGGCAAGACCGGCGGCTGTGGCGCACAGACCATGCGGGACGCGCCAGACCCGCCGCGGCCACGTGACACACTAGCGCGGCGGAAGCTTAACCGTCTCTTTGGGGCTAGCGTTCTTTCTTCAACAACACTCCACGACATTGTTGAAACCGATACACCTTGGACCAGACAAGGACAAAGACCAAGTTGTCCAACCTCTTTGCCATTATCCAACAATTCATCGGATTCATTCTTTGTGCCGGTATCTTTGTCCTTTCCTCCCACACTTCTGCTGTCCGCCAACAGTGTTGTCCCTTGCGCTTCCTACTATCCCCCAAGAGTGTTGTCCTCATATTTCACACTTCTTCCTGTTCAGCCATGGCTTCAGACGCCGCAGAAAACACGATGGAGAGTATATCAGCTGGTAAGCCTCCCGGAGTTGCTAGCAGCATTGCACGAGCCTGACTAACATCGAAATCCAGAGGAAATCGCGCTGTACGACCGTCAAATCAGGCTCTGGGGTGTAAAGGCACAGGAGAAGTGCGTTACTTTCCACGCTGTGACATGACTAGACTAGAACTAACAGATATTGCCTGCTAACATGGAACAAATTTTTATAGACTGAGGACTGCCAAAATTCTCCTCGTCAATCTGAAGGCGCTTGGGGCTGAAATTGCCAAAAATCTTGTCCTAGCTGGAGTTGGTTCACTAACGATCGTCGATGATGCTACCATCAAGGAAGAAGATCTGGGGGCGCATTTTTTCATCTCAGAGGAACACATTGGCCAGAACGTAAGTTTATACCTTTCAAACACATCTAGGCAGGGGTAGAAGTTAATACCTCCCAACAGCGTGCAGAGGCAGCTGCACCTCAGATCCGGGACATGAACCCCCGGGTCCAGCTCCACATTGATACCAACAATATTCGCACAAAACCACCTGCATTCTTCATGTCTTTTGATATCACTATCAGCACTGACTTGGATTTTGACACAATTTGTTGGATTAACAATGCCTGTCGTGTCTCAAACCGCCGGTTCTATGCCGCGGCCGTCCACGGCCTCTATGGATATGCATTTGCGGATTTAATAACCCATGACTTTGTAATTGAGCGCGAAAAAGCAAACGTCCCCTCACCCGTCGTCGAAACTCCGACCCGCACAATCCTAGACGTCAAGACGAAAAAGGATAACGAGAAGATTGTGGAAATGGTGACGAAACGCGAGATCTATTGTCCATTGTTGCTTGCAAACACTTCCCCTTTACCGCAAGAATTCACGAAAATTCGCCGGAAGCGAATGCAAGTCTCCCCCCTCCTAACCTGCCTACGTGCATTGTGGGAATTCCAGCGTGCGAATAATGGAGCCCTGCCCGACGCCCGCACTGATCTGGAGACGTTCCTCCGCCTGGCCAACGATAGACATCTGGAACTGAGATTGGACGTATCGACTCTCACGGCGGAATTTATTCGAAGTTTTCTAGATAATCTGGGAAGCGAGCTTAGCCCTGTGGCAGCATTCCTCGGTGGCTCTCTTGCCCAGGATGTCATTAATGTTCTAGGAGCGAGGGAGCAGCCGCTACAGAATCTTCTCTTGTTTGACGGCGAGCGGAGCGTTGCGCCAGTTTACTCCTTGCACCCGATTTTTCCAGAAGATTGAATGATCCGCTAGGAAGTGCAGCAATGATGACGACAACTATGTTGACGAGATAGGCTGGTGGATGACAACGAACAAGTGGAAATGACGGCACTTACCGCACCAATTCCCTGAAACGAATGAAACGCCTATATACCCCATCGCCATCTTGCCTCTTAGTTTCCGCCTCTGGATACACCACAACACATTTCTCTCATTACGAGCCACCCACCGCTCTTTGTTACCAACAAGCGACCGTATCAAAAAGTGAAGCACAAAGCTACGAAACGAACCACGAATGAACTCGAAACACACTGAATAATTCCGTCGGAATGTATGATACAATAGAACACAGCACAACACAATTGCTATGCCGTCTCGTCTGTACCTTGTTTTCCCTCTCACATCCCATATCACTCGCACACCTATCTCCTTCCTTTCCTCAACTAGCTAGCTACGTTCCTCCTATCCTCTGCTTGGGATAAATCAAGATGTACGCAGCGATAACGAGAAAGGCAGACCTGGAAAAGCATGAAGGGGATAGATATTAGATAGATAGATAGACGAGAAGCGCCTCCCACGGAAAAAAATAGAGCCATCCATGAGCGCTTGCGTATTCTCACTTTTATCAGCTTCAATCTACCAACCTTGATTTTTCACCCTAGCCAACCAAGTCTAAATATAAAGTATGCACACATACCAAAAAAAGAAGAGAAGAGAAAAGAAAAGAAAAACAAATAAGCAATCCGCACTTAACAATGAGAATAACAATAAAACAGGCAGGTATATAAAACGTGGACATAAAACGTAACGTTCAAAAAAAAAAAAAAAGGCGTAAGCTGGGCTGGCTGGCATAGCCCTTTCCTCTCCCACCCCCCAAAGAAGTTTAAACAAGGTACATACATGTAGTATGATGCCAGCCCGCCCAATCAAACCCCCCTTCCGAGATCAAAACCGTTGCAGACGCCAGCGGCGGCGAGCGAATCCGAAATACGCTGGAAAAGAAGAAAGGAGACGGGCCAATATTTATATATATACTCATGCCAACAAGGCAACCCGCCCCCCCCCTTTTTTTCCACACCGGACTAAATAGGGGACGGACACAAAATCAAACCGCCTCCGCCCGCTTCCCCGCCTCCCTTCCCGACGGCGGCTCAATGGGACTATCCTCCTCATCGCGCCCCTTATCAGCGGCCCCAATCAGTCCCTCGAGCTCGAACTCTTCCGCATCATGGATATGGCGGGCCTGGGCGGGGTCGGAAATGTGTCCGTTGACGCCGTGGGGTGGGTCGTCGCTGGTGCGGAAGGAGGTTGAGGAGCGGGCGGTTGGTCGGCTGCGGGAGTGGGAATGGGAGTGAGAGGGTTTGTAGGTGGCTGTTTCGGGCCAGGCGTGCACGGCGTAGATGTGTAGGAGGATGTTGACAACTGCGTGGGTGGGTGGGTGGTTAGTGGGGGGATATGGGAGGGAAGGGGAAAGGGGGGGGGAGGGGCCTTACAGAGGAATAGAATGAATGCGACACTGTAGAGAATTAAGATGTAAGAGACGTGGGAGACGCCAGCGTTTGAGAGGAGCTCCATTTGCTCTTCTGTTGCGCCCATGAAGAGGAAGCCGGAGGCGTAGAGTAACTATAGCGGCTGTTAGTTGATATTCTGTGTAATTAGAAGTTGGGGGGGAAGCGTACGAATGGAGTAAGATACTGGAAGCTGTTCGGATCAGTCCCGTCAGGACTGAGCGTGCTTCGATCTTTCAGGACGAACGAGATTTCAATAATTCTCGCCGCGCCCGCTGCCATCAGGGTGTAGCCAAAGACTGTATGTACCATCGTGCTCAACATCAAGTGCTGCGGATGAGAGGACATGGCGTATCCCGTGAGCAGGATGACGATTCCAGGGATCAGGTTGCGCTTGGGTTGGCCGTTCCTCTTCCTGCTCAACCAGATGCCGACTAGTCCGGCGCACCACCAGACGATTCCCATACTCGTATGTTGGAGGTCATTGTGTGCCCATGGGCTACCCCAGCGGTGTTCAGTAAAGGTGTTGATGCATCCCCAGACCGCAATAATGAGAGAGTCAAAGAACTCTTGACTTCGGCCGGTCCGGCGGAGCCAATATTGGCCAACAAGGAGAAGGATTGTAAGGAGGATTCCATATCCGATGAAAGCACTGCCCATAATGAAATGCGCAAGACACTGTCCAAGGTGGTCCTCACGGCAAAATCCAAGCGCTGTTATACCACCGAACAGCATTTGGATCCAGCTAACAACGGGCATAATCTTGCCCACCACTCCATGTCCCACCACGAAATATCTGCGAATTCGGCCGTGGATTCCCTTCGACAAGTGGAGTTTGAGATATATGCCCAAAACCAGTTGTACGATGAGCATGAGCATTAACGAATTTGCGAATGAGGCGTGGATATTCCTAGAAAATTGACGCCCTTTATGCAAGTGGCCCATGAAGTAGGCCAGGAAGGCGATGATTGTGCCGACTATTTGTACGGGGACATGCCATCGTGAGCGAATTATCTAGCAGCGATGGATATAGTCAGATATAGAACTTGTACGGAGCAGAGGAGCGGAATCACTCACTCCAAGCACCATCCCGGTGGGGAATATTAGACCGAAGGCAACGGTCATAAGGATCATGTGTATCCATAGTACTGCGTCCTATGAAGAGCAGATAATCTGTCAGCCATAGTCCACCATCTATATCCCCGCATAGCCAGAATAAGCACATACAATCGGGTCCCCTGAGATAGCCTGGCCTTCGGGAAGTTTAGAATGATCTCCATGGGCGAGTGCCCGTCCGGCCAAACACCAGAGCAAAAGCGGCACAGCAGCGGCCAACCTCGCCATTTCCAATCAGATATGCCGCAAAACGATATCCAATTCAGAGGAGGATATGTGGCAGACAGCCAATAAAAAAAAAGCCCGTACAGCTGCTCGTAAAAGCCAGTACTATCGTGCGGGCAGATGCGGCGAACAAGATGCGACCATGCCTCGTTAAAACTAAGCACGGGAAACAGCAGCGAGCATTGGACAGGAATCTGTCATGCCTATCGACGGCTAATATCGTAGATGGGAGACGAAAGGTGCGGGGGCATCGTGGTGGACTTCGAGGGTTGGGCGATGTACTATTCTCCAGGTGTTCGTCCGTCAAGCCGAGCGGAGTTCGGCCGGATTTATCGCGCCCCGGCGCCAAGGCGCCAAGCGCTGCAAGCGCGCGCTGATTGGCTTAGGCGCTTGTATGGCACGTGATCGGCGCTCCACGCGGAAAGCTTGTTCCTGCCATGGAATTCAACGACATCGAAGATTGACTTCAAGTTGCTTGGCGGAGCAGATTGCGGGCTGGATGGTGATCAAGGCAGACGGAGAATTCTTTTGTTTAGAGTCATGCCATGCTAGAAGTCGGGACAATCGGCTATATCCAATCTTAGCCCGGGTCTGTACCAATAGTACTACTACTTCAAAACATCTCAACCACAAAGAAAAGGGGGTTGTCAGAGGTCCACATTACATTCTCGCGTATGTGATATGTGATACTTGCATTTTTGATCATAATTAAGCCTTCTCTATTCTTCCGTGCGCTACTACCTTAAAATTTTATCTCCTACCTACATATTTCTGGTATCCCTTCCCTGAGCAAGCCTAAACTTTCTACGTTAGTACTGCTGGTTATGAGGACTCGATCTCCCGATCTAACTTTTGCCTGAATAGGCCTAAAACCCATAGAGCAAATCCATACTGAACCCAAACGCGCAGAAAAGTCTATCTCAACCCCGCAACCAGCGGAACTGCAGAGATACACCGTTAAAATGTCCGAAAACACCCCGACCACCGTCCAGGAAACTCCCCAAATCAGTGAAAAGCACGAGAAAATGCTCGTTCGTCTCCCCCGTCCGTATCCATACATCCTAGTTGGCGCAAACCATGAAAATAAATCAAAATATGAACGGGATATTAACAATCCACCCAAATCATATATCACAATTAGAAAACCCTAACCGCCAAAATCTCCACCCTGCAATCCGACATCTCAAAAACCGAAGCCCTCCTCAGGGATGCAAGGGAGAAATTGAAGTTTGTATCCCCATCGTCTTAGACTACCCTACCAACCTATCCTCATCCCTACCTCATGAAAACACCACTGGCTATCCTTCATATCTCCCCCGCGTCCCCCATCCCAGCCTAAACAGACCTCCCATCTAACCTCCCAAGCACCAGCTCTTCCTCCCACTCCCACTCCCAATCCCAATCCACACCAGCTACCAATAAAACCCCTAGCCCCCTCCCACCCAAAGACGCCACGGCAATCGTCCAACGCCACATCCGCCTCTTGCACGAGTACAACGAGATTAAAGATGTCGGGCAGGGGCTGATGGGGCTGATTGCGGAGGCGAGAGGGGTGAGGTATGTGGATGTGCAGAAGGGGTTTGGGATTGCGGAGCGGGATTGAGGTTGATGTGATGTCGATGTTGGTTGTTGGTTGTTGATTTTGAGGGAGTGGGGAAAGGGATAGTGTTGGTGGGTGTGGTTTGTTCTGATTTTTGCTGTTTGTGTTTGTTCGTATGAGGGCATGGCTGGCGTTTTAGGGGTATGGAAGGATGGATGGAAAGGGATAATGGAGAAAAAGGAAATGGGAATGGGAATGGGAATGGTAGGACCTGACTTTGCTCGCTGTAGCATTGTCTGGAGAGGACCAAAGACGGGGACGGATATATTTATGGGTTCTGAGTTATCAAGTTAGGGGCGGGAATCCGGCGTTCATGCGAAAACTTCTCTCTAAACTCCGAGGGATAGATTTATTCTTTCCATCTAGCGAGTGAAAGGGTAAAATTGAACCATTTTCGAGCTTATCCATGTGGCGGCGGTATCAGTTTGGGGCGGAGAAGCAGATAACTACCGCATGAGGGGAAATAAGAATTACCAAGTTTAACTCCATGTAGATACCCCCGGATGCAACATACCGTACACAACAATCAAGGGGAAAAGGAAAAGATATATAAATCCAAAATAAAAGAAACTGCTGCTTGCAGCAGCCTCCTGGTATTTTATACACAAAAAGAAGAAGAAAATGCTAGAAAAAGAATAGCATAAATAGATAACCGGCGTATATATAAACCTAAACACCTCCCTAATAAACCAACGATTCCCCCTCCTGAAGAATAAAAATTAAACTTTAAACAGAAATCATGCCAAGACTTGGTCCTATATACTCACTTCTTCTCATCCGCCAACAACGTCATGTGATAGATATACCAGTATTCCTATCTACCTTTTAACCTCCAACCAAAGTAATACATTCATCAACAGCAGTTTCCAACTCTCCAATTCTTGTCTTCAACCCGCGGTTCTCATCTCTCAAAACTCCCACAACACTCCACGCATCGGATGCCTTGGCACCGTGGCAATTCGAACACTTGGATGTCATCGAGGAGAATGGGCTGGTAAACGACGTCGATGAGATGCCCTTGATGACTCTGTCGTAGGTGGACGTGGGTTTCGCGGCTGGTGGGGGTGCTTGGGGTTTTAACAAAAGTGAGGGTGCCAGTTCCACTTCTGATACGGAGGGGAGTTGTTGTGGGACGGGTGAACCGATGTCAGGAGATGAGGCGCCGGATGCCCTATTCATACTGGAGATCGTGGCAGGCGAGCCAAGGCTATCGTATCTTCGCGAGAAGATGCTTTCCGTCGTGCTCTCGTCGCCGGATTCAAAGCCGGAATCACTGTTAAATGTTCCCCCGCTGGAGCGTTTGTTGTGTCGTTTTATAGCTTTGTTTTCTACCCCGGTATTAGTCGGGTAGTCGGGTTCCTTGACGAGGATGATGCTGCGCTTGCGAGCATCCTCTTCCTCTTGCCGCTTTTGTCGCTCGATTTTGAGTTCCTCCGCCATGGCCTTCATGGTTTTATCTTGTTCCAGGACCTTTTCTGCCATGCCGTTGAGTTGGTTTTTGATATTCTGAAGGCGGGACTGGGTCTCCTCTAGCTCTTCTCCCTGAGATGACTGCTCGGCTAATGCTGTATGTAACGCGAACGTTCGCAGTTTGTACGCCGCCTGAAGCTGCCCAATAACTTTCTCTGCATTGCTTTGGAGGTTCCTAATTGCTTCGGGAGTTGGAAGGTCCGCTGAGCCCGCAGGGAAAAGTGCCGCGCTGATATCGAGGTTCAGAAATTCATCGTCCGCGGGTTCGGGGAGTTCGTCGGGTTTCGACTCTTGGGCTCTAGTACCAAAGAGGGAAAATCGACTAGGGGAAGTGACTTGTTTCAGTGGGGAAGATATAGTCATTCGCTTCTGTAACTTCCCGGCTGGTCTTGTAACGGCGGGGTCTGCCATTTTGGCGGAATCCTTTGGCTTGTCCGTCTTTCTGGTATCAACCTCTTCTGGGTAAGAAGATCGTAACAAACCTAGCCTGATGGGCGCAGATTCTCCTTGAAAGAGGCCGGAAATCAGTTTCGCTCGCTCGGATTTCGTTGACCTGGATTTGTCTTCTCCGGCCTCAAGATTGATGTCTTCTAGACCACCTTGTGCGAGGTGACCTGAACGATGCAGACTCGTGTTATTGTTTTGGGTGGATTGTGAGTGTGGTGTGGCTATGATTTCGGTTTTTGCCCGACGATGGGCTAGGCGGTGTGCCGGAAGGTGCTCTGCGGATTTCGAAAGGGTTGCGACCCTGCTGGGGGGTTTTATTATCGGCGTCGTAGAGGCGGTAATCACTGAAGACCCGCTGTCTCCATGGGGGTTATCGTGGGTTAATTCACCATGAGATAGTCGATGCGCGGACGTGTCATGGAAAGCGGTAAGGTTGCGGATTGCCGGAGAGGAACGAGAAGGTTTGACTTCAAATTCGGGCATTGGGAATATATCAGAGCTGATGACTGTTCGAACGGTTTCCACACACTCTCAGCTCTAAAAGCAGTGCCCTATTTGCCAACCCGATATCAACACGTATTGGTCGGGAGCTTCGACTCGATTGGATGTCGGGTACCTCTACGTCAACAAGCAGAAGTGGCTAGTGATGCCGAGAGCCTGCTCTTGACACGGGCTGATGTCCCCAGAAGCAATGGAATTTTGGAGACAGATGATTCTACCGTAGAGATAGAAAACAGTTGGCCGTCCCGGAGCGGACGGAGTTGTTGGGTTGGCGAAATGTTGAGGGAACTGGAGGGTCGGGGTAAATAAGGACGCCAAGAATGTTGATAAGCGATGGTCGGGGCTTCGAGGTGCGCTTGGAGGCCAGTGCTGATCAGACGCAAAGAATGTTTTAACAATCTATTAATGGTCTTTGTTCGAAGCAAGAGGGCATTGACAGAAGAAACGCATTTGTTTTTAAAACCCACTTTGATGCGTCTGCCCCTTTGTGGCCCGGCTGGCGATTTAATCGAGAGGCTGGGAGTTGAATATTCGGTGGCTAGCAATTGCGCCCACCAGCCCACCATCACAACCAAGGGGTATCCGGAAAAGGTGGATGTTTCAATCGTCATACTCTGCTTCACTGCAGCCGCTGAAGGGACCCGTCCCCCCACTCTGAATAGATTAATGTAAAATCATGACAGGACTTTGCTGGGATGTCTGTCATGCCAACATGCAGGGCCCCAAAACTTCCGACTGTCCATCGCTGTTTCACTCCCCTGTTTCTAGGTTGGACGTGAGAGGGCTGTATCCTGGCCGGATTAGCATCATTCTTCTTCTGGAGTCACGAGAAATGAAGTCCCTCGACAAATATGCTTGTTTTCTGACAGAAGATGAATATCAAGCTCCAGGGCTGATAGCGTTTGCTTCCATTCTGGGACTGGGCTATGCTTTAATTGGAAATCTGGCTTATAGCCCTAAACCCTAAGGGCTGGGATCAAGAAACTCCTCGACGACAGCTTGAATATTTGACCTCAAGATCACCACCAGGCCTCTAATCACCCTATTATTTCCTTTGTGAATGGCTTCATTATTGACTGGTTGCTTTTCTGTTCGCCCAGATCGGGAAAGCCTCCTGTGATACCCTACAATCAAGGGGGGAAATCTACATACTAGTACTAGTACTATGTAGCCCCCTTTCCTGCAACAGCCAACGATTTACGCGCAGCTTCACGCGCTCGATGCTGTACGCGCTCCAAATGAAGATCTCGCGTGCAGATAAGGAAGAAATGCCTGTGCTGGTGAACCATACTGGGAGCAATATGGGGAGGACATCGTACCACGCATGGGTGGGACAGACCCCCCCTATGATGCTTTGTTGTCATACCTGAAGATTTTTAGATATTTTATTCAAGAGAAACACCATTTCTGAGATTGCGGATAATTATTCGCCTAATGTGTGATTCAATCCGGTGGTTAATCTGCGCTCAGGGCGATTGGCGCAGTTGCCAACCGGCTCGCGGGGACGTTTCGGGGCCTCGCCTTTGGATGTCCTGGGAATCTGCCGGAGTATTTTCCCCTGACATATCTCACACGGTGCTGTGGAAATAAGCCAGGAGTCCAGGACTATGATTTTGACCACTGTCCTTGTACCCCTCCCGGAGAGACTCTGTGATAGAGTCTAGATATACTAGCTCTAGAATAGGGGATCTGGCTAGGTTCTAGGAACTCGGTTTCGACAAGAACCTCGGGAGATTTGACTCGATTGGGGCAATTAATTGCTTCACACTGCTTGGGATGGAAGGACATGGCCAGCTCTGTACATGAGAGTATATCAGCAGCGTCCAATCACAACTGCTGCGGCCGGACTTTTTTTAACCTACTATCTTTGCTCCCATACTAATCATGGAGCGGTACATTTACCAGGACTAGTTCATTGCTTAGGCTATTTGTGTGTAGGTGACTTAGGCAGTCAATTATGTCGGTCTCCTTGTGGCCCTTTGACAACCCCTGTGTGAACACGTCAAGAGCCAGGTCGAAGGCGTCCCCGTCCGGAGTGAAGGTATTGATCTGACCTGTGTAAACCTCTTCTTTTACTATGCCAAACAGACGAGGAGAAAGTGTATTGTTAGATGGAATTTTGCAGTGTATGAATGGGATGTATCGTCAACGATTTTGGTTATTTGACCTGCTCAGTTAGGACATTTTCCCAGACCAGGCCACTACCAGTAATAATCAGGGCATATCTATATGCTCTATCTTCTTCTTTATAAATCTTGATTTTGCTCTGAATTAATTCTTGCCAGTTTATAAATTCACCATGTATGCCCCTTACACTTTTCAACTAAAGGGGCGCCGGGGGGGTTGATATCACGTGATATGAAAGTTCCTGACCTCGGCCGGGTCGCGGAGCGGAATCCCTTCATCCCACAGCATCAACCATAGCAGTTCAGCAACTGCGCAATAGCTCTCCGGTACGGATGATATTATCCCACTGATTTTCGAAGGCGCCCTCTTGTACCGATGGCTCCAATGCCTGCTCTGGATCAACTTTCCAACCCCCTCGCGAGTCCGTCCCAGCTTGCCAATTCATCCTCATCCCTCGATAGCATCCCGGTCGATTTAGAAACGTCCATTCGATATGCAGCTGTAAGGCTTACACAGGCCGCCGGTATTCTTCTTCGGCTTCCTCAGGATGTAATTGCAAAGGCCACTGTGACATTCACGAGGTTCTGGATTGGTCCTGAAGGAGGGAGTTTATCTGTTTACCCCGCGAAGGTTTGAAGCCCCCCAGTCGCCGTCTCTCTTTCTGGGTACATGATTGACATTTTGGTTACCATAATTAGGACATATCCGCAGCATGTCTCTACCTAACTGCAAAGCTGTCCTTCGTCCCAACCTCTCCCCGCTCGATCATAAACACATACGCCTTTCTCCTCTCCCCCGAAGCCTCTCCGCTTGACTTTGCCAATCCCCGCCTCTCTGCGGAAAAACCTAGCCCGGAAACATACTACGTATCAGAAGGGAGTTATCAAACTGCGCGTCTCCATTTAATGAAGATGGAATCCAGCGTTCTCCGTACCCTCGCATTCAATACACACGTTACCCTCCCTCACACCATCGCCCTAACTTACCTCCAAACCCTCGGCGCATCCTCATCCGCGCTATCGAAAAGAGTGTTTGAACACCTAAATGCCTCTCTATTCTCCCCGCAACTACTCTACCTAACGCATCAACCGAATGCGCTGGCTGTGTCAGCTATATATCTAGCAGCTAGGGAAGAAGGAGTTAAGCTGGTGGATGATGAATGGTGGGAGGTTTTCGATGTGGATAGAGAAGAGTTGGGGTTTTTGGTTGTTGGGATGAGGAGTATGGAGAACTTTGCTAAAGCAGAGAAGGAGAAGTGGAAGGGAAGGGTTGTTCCGCTCACCGTGGAGCAGTTGGAGGCGGAGCTGGAGACCAGGAAAATGATGGAGGAAGGGGAATGAAATGCCCCGCGCCATTAAGCTTTATTGATTACTCCCTGGAGGGATGCAAGTGTGGTCAGCTCATATGCCGCCATAGTGGTATAATTGTGATTTTATACCGAGACCAAGGGTTTACCCGCCCAGTCACGGCCACTGAATGAACACTCTTGGCGCGGCAGAGAGCTTCGGCGACGAATGTTGTTACCAGGAATCATACTGAGATGCGGATGACTATCTTCTCGCCTGCGTTGTCCTTGAACAGGATGCGAACTTCCGTTAACCGAATATGTCTACCGATATGTCCAATACAGTAGACAATATGCTCTCCTCTGGAGCGGGCTGGGCTGTGAGTAGGGCGGGTGGGCGCCGGGGCCTTTTTTCTCTCAAGCGTCCGCTGCCAATGCTACTCTCCCGTGGTTGGGCTATGAATACGGGAAAACTCGATGGAGCTGCCTACTACTCCCCGGAATGCCCAATCTTCTCCATTAGGCCATGCACACGGCGGCACTCGTTTTTCTCGAACGTAGAGAAGATATCAGGGGCGATTCCCGTCATAGGGCTGAAACATCCGGGTGATTTCATGCACCTGACTTCTGTCATGGCCTGTTGGCTGCTTCGGGTGTACATATACTCTTTGATTGACCGTGCTTCTTAATGGCCCTACCTATCACAATTATCAAATATCTGTTCTCCGCTGATACTCTGCTGCCTTATTACATTGTCCTCGTTCATCCCATACTAATTTCTCGATTGGCTGAGTCAGCATTTAAGCTCCCCGCCCCTCAGTGTAGCACGTGACACTCCCCATCACCCACGGAACGTCATCATAAGGTTTGGGGAAGGTGATTAGCTGCCTTCAGTTCACTATCTCGCCGCAACACCCTGCACTCTCTCATATCCTTTCTATGTCTATTCTACCCTGATTAACAGCCTCATCCACCACCTTTACCAACTACAACACATTCCGCGACAATGAATATCATACACTCTACCCTGGACGCTTGGAGAGAACGTCTCGCCCCAATATCTCACACATCTACCTTCCGCAACACAGGCCAGATCACGCCCGAAGAATTCGTCCTCGCAGGAGATTACCTCGTATACAAATTCCCAACCTGGTCCTGGGAAGATGCTGCGTCGCCCGCGAAGCGCGTGCCCCACCTACCGCCCGGAAAACAGTTCCTAGTGACGCGCGGGGTACCTTGCCATCGACGACTAGATGATAACTTCGCGGGAGATGCTGGGCGAGAAGATATGATGGTCACGGATGGATTTGGCACCGGTGCTGGGGCTGCTGGAGGTGGAGCTGCCGGCGACGATGATGATGGATGGTTGAGAACAGGCGGGGGGATGTCGGATAGCCATGAGGCGCGGATTAAAGATGTGCGGACGGTGGATGAGGCGGGGAACGTTGGGGAGAGAGAAGATGACGAAGAGGAGATCCCAGATATGGAAGATGATGATGACGATGAGGAGGCTATCATACGAGAACCCACGGGCAAAGCTGGGAATGATGCGTGAGTTTTTCCCCCTCTGTTACCCCTCCCCCCCATGTCTCACACCCTTATCGCACAACAACAGAGAACTCAGAGCACAATACTAACAGTCTCCAAGCCCCCTACGTACCTACACCCTCTACATAACCTACAGCCCCTACTACCGAACGCCCCGCATGTACCTATCCGGCTACCTCTCCCCTTCCGAACCCCTTGCCCCACATCTAATGATGGAAGACATCGTTGGCGACTACAAAGACAAAACCGTCACGCTAGAAGACTTCCCCTTCTTTGACGGCGGGGTAAAAATGGCCAGCGTCCACCCATGCAGACACGCAAGCGTGATGAAAGTCCTCCTCGACCGCGCCGACGCCGCGCTAAAGATCCGTCGCCAGAAACTGAAGAATGCCAAATCCGCAGACGACGCGAGACGGAACGTCCCATCGAAGATCGAGAGTGGGCTGGAGGGGTTGGTCGATGATACGTCGCGGATGACGATTTCGGGGAATAATAAGGGCGGTGAGCAGCATGCGGGGAATGCGGGAGATGAATGGGAGGTCTTGCAGCATGAGGGAGGTGAGGAGGATGATGAGCAGCGCGAGGCTATACGGGTAGATCAGTATTTGGTTGTTTTCTTGAAGTTTATTGCGAGCGTGACGCCGGGGATTGAGCATGATTTTACAATGGGGCTTTGAAAGAAATATATTTTTGTTTTTCGATTCGAATCTTGTTAAGTTGTGTTTTTCTTGATGTTTTTTATTTTCCTTTGTGGAAATCTTAACTCAAATTCTACAGGAATGATATCCCCCTTGCGAGATGTGGCGATGATATCGGGTTTAATTCTTTTCTTACTTATTCGTTGGATGGCCTCGTGGTTTGTTCTCGTTCTACCCAGGTACTTACTCACTCTCCTTTGGTCGCTCTATTTTTGCCCCAACCCCTTTTTCACTTTTTCATCTCTATTCTTTGATCAGCTACAGGCGTTGGAGATAGGTATCTAGCAGGCAATGGATTAATGCTTTGATCGTGGTTAATTTCGTTGAAAAAAAAAAGATCAATATGAAACTTGTGTAATGGAGTTTACTGTGACCACTTCGTGCAAATAAGATCCCTGATTTCGGATCAGAGACTGTCGATTTACCCATCTGTGAGAGTTGGAGGGGTGTAAATACGCCTTACCTATTATGAAAGACGGAAATTTTACATGTAAGGGGGGGAAGGGGCCTTGGAGTGATCGGGCCATTAGACCAGACCCTCTTCCTAGTTTAAAAGTTGAGATTTGTATCGCATTTAGGTGTTTGATATATGACTAGAATTTACTGGGTGATACTGGAAGGGGACAGGGAAGCTATGATGAGGAAAGATATAATAAGGCTAGATAAAAATAGGATGGCGACGCCATGTCGGATATTCCGAATATAGGAAGATAGATGATACATATAAAGATCTTCTCTATTTGTCATGGAATAGAGCAGGTCCGTGGATGACACATATAGATGTTATATACGGAGTAAGTTTGGCAATAATAAGAGCCTGAGAATGAGCCTGCGCCCCCAGTTCTTAGACGGAGAATCAACCAATGCCCTTGGTTTTTTATCCATTTCCATATAGACCCACCCCCTTAAAAGAAAAAGTCACATACGAAAAGAAAATGCCAGCCTATTTCTGGAGGTAAAAATTTCAAACCAAAAATAAACAAAAATAAAAATGGAATGGTGCAATGGTGCGGTGGTGCGATGGTGCGGTGGGTATTTGGGTGTTTGGGGAGCTGAGACGTGGGATACGGGCTATATATAAATGACAAAGGGGCTTTGACTGGGAGCCAGAGAAATAAACATATTATAAGTTTGGGGAGCAAGGCAAATGGGACGTCAAGAGTAGACAGACCAAAAATGTGACGCACAAAGCAGTCGAGATAAGAAATTCGTTGTGGACGTCAAACGTCGTAAATGTTAGGAGATATGTGAATATATAGCTTATATATGTTGGGATATGCTTCGGTCCCTTCAAAACCATGAACCAAGATTCTGTTATATAGTTCCAAACGCAGAACCAAAATTCGTGCTCCTCTTGAACTTGATCCCGGGCTCTGGCTCCTGTTCTGGCAGAGCTCTATCTGATAGATTTTCTTCCTCATCAGAACCAAAGTCAGAGCCAGGGCTGGCTTGAACAATCTTTCTCGCTTCATTTAAAAGCCGCTTGTCAAGAGCTTCTAGGAATTCATGATCCTGCGTCTCGTCATTCTTTAGGCCCAGAGGGCCTTGAAGGGCTGGGTCATCGTCGACCTCAGGGGAATAGGATTCTGACGACTCGATAGGCTGCTGTGTGTGTTGAGGAGCAAGCGGAGACTCCCCCATCATTGAGCCAGACACGGTGGATGCATCGTCCATATCCGGATCCTGGGTTATAACTGCCTTCGGGGTATGTCCTGCATCTCTGACGAGATTTTCTTCTGGTGGGCCTAATTCGGATAGTTCGAGGTGGAAGGGCGCTTTAGGTTCGGCTGTTTGCTTCTGAGATGGTGAAGTATGGGCCGAAGCGGATGGGGACGAGACTTTGGCGGCGATATCGAGGGGTAAAGCGGTAGATTTGAGGGTAATGCCATCTAAACTGCTATCCAGCAGTTCGATGGGGACTCCAACTGCATTTGAGCGATCGACAGGTGGGGATCCGGGGGAGAGGGCCTCGTCGAGCGACGGGGCATAACCGATGTCATGGTCTTGATGTTTCGGGATCCGGGGGTGTTGGTCATCGGTTTCATCCAAGAATATCCTCGTGGGTTTGGCAGTTGGACTTGATCCCTCCCATATATGATGCTGTGTATCCTCGATATGGTTCCCGCCCTGTCTGGCCGCCATTCCTGACCCTGTTATCGGCCGGTCAGTTTTCCTTTGACCTTGTTCCATTTCCGCAATCTGCCGTTTCATTATTGCCCTTTCTTTATCCCACAGCTTCCGCTCCTCCGCAAACGCCGCTCGTTCGCGCTCGAAGCTCAATCGCGGGGTCTGGAGGGCTAACCGAGACTGCTCGATGTAGCCGGAAAAATGTGAACCTCGAGGGTCTTCGGGCACCCCGTCTGATAACGTCGAGGGGCCATAGAATTTCGCCGAATGCGAATTATCCGTGACCTGCACTTCCATCGGAGGTGATGTAGGGGAAAACCGGGCCTTTTTGTACGGGCAATCATCCCGGTTCTCGCCACGAGTCATTGTGACAAAGTTACAGGATTTTCGACCAGTCTGGGTCATGTCAACCAGTTAGGATGCGGCGAATAACAGCTTGGTAGCTTGGTGTGTTAGGCTACTAATTGAACCATATATTTCCTTGTTAGTTCGATCAGACTGGCTGAGAAGACAGGATCTGCGGATAATGATAAAATGCATCTAGCTCGATAAGGGGTCGTCAGGATTGTGGTGTCTGCGAAAGGATGATTTGAGGTTGTCATCTATCCGAGCGAGCGGTTGCATGGCGGGATTTCACTGGCTGCATCGGATGCAATTCAATCGTGGAACATGGCATGCGATAATAGCTAAGGATGCATTAAAATATGGCATAGGGCGTTATTATTAGTAGACTCATCGCGCCCCCGATGCAATTCGAACGTTCAGAATTTGATGGAATTAAGTTTAGAGGCGAGTTTGGCGGGCTTGGCATCAACAGCAGACCAAACTATCTATCTTTTTTACACGACAGGACGAAAAGATGAGCTCGTCACGGCCGAATGAAAATGGGAGGAAAGAATCTGGAATTAACCTCTTTTTCCTTTTTAAATCGAAGATAGTTATCGGTGTCTATTTGCGTAATTTGTAGATTTTGGATCAGGTTAGATATCACGTGATATCAAATTTTAGCGGCGATCAATTCGGTCTCCTTTTCTCCCATCCCGAGGTCAGTTCATATGAAGATCAAGCTGGGTAAAACGTTATCTGCTGGTCCTTCAGTTCTGCTTTCCACAAAGCCAAAATTTCTTAACTCCGGTTTGCAATCGTTATCTTATACACCTCCTTGGGGCGAATCATGTTGGCAATTCAGCCACAGCAGTTTGTCAATCAAAACAACCACCATAGAAAAACCGGGAACGTACGTCTACTCCGTTGCATAGGATGTGCTAATTTATGGCTTGTCCATGGAAATCTCCGAAGGCTGCAAACTCGTCTGTGCATTGATATTAAAAGTTTCCATGAAACTTAAGCCTTGGACATGATGGCAGAAGAGGAGTCTGCATTGTCTCGACCTATTTCAAAGAGATCTTGAATGGATAACCCTGAGCCCAGGGGAATGGAATCCCGAGACCCACTTCTGAAACGAATCGAATACATTAGGATATTGGGCCAGACCTGTTGCTTGGGAAGCCGAATTTGAAAAGGCTACCCCTGAAAGCGACATCCCACATCTGCAGGATCAGACAATTGTGCTATACGATACCTATCTGTGCAATTACTTGACTATGCGAATCATGAAACCTGGCTGCATGGCAGGCTATTCATATCCCTCGAACAGGTTTAGCAATTCCTGGACAGACCCCCAGCAAATAGGACAACGAGGGGTTGAAATCCGTCCGTCGTGATTGGAGAAACTAGGTAGATATCAGTGCACGTTTATCCAGCTTCCTGACACTGATTTGAGATCTACGAATGTCGACCGCCGGGGGGCTAATCGACGACATATTTTCTTTATCTCTAAACCCTGGATACAACGTGTACTGTCCAAACAACATCCCATCTCATCTCTATGCCTAACTGCTGCTATTACTTTGCTGAATTTTTTGATAAACTCCGCTAATCACGCCTTTCCAGCGGACCCGATGACTCCCATGAACTTTTCAATATCCTTCGAATAAACCTCCACCCCTTCACTCTGTAGCTCTATCAGCTTTAGCTTACCAGCATTGTCCCGCAGAAACCCCAAATATCCCTGTGCAACAGTCTGGTTCTGATTAATCTTGCTCATGCCGTATCTGATTGCCTCCTGGATCAACCTGTCCGAGACAGGGTGTGTGCCGTGGAGGACGAGCGGCGTCCCGCCGCGGCCCAGCGCGGCACTGATCTTCTCCAGTCTATTTATCTTGATTATCAGAAATCGCCGTGCAAGCTACTCTATTACACTGGTGAATACTGCTCACCTATCCATCTCCCAACACTTCTCCGCCGGCAACTCATCCGGATAGCTGTCATGCATGTTTCCAATACTTGGGGCCAATAAACTGACCCCAGTCCTATCCACAAACTCCCTTGCCTTCTCCGGATCTGTGAGCACACTTTTATCAATATGCGGCAATCCCGCCACTCCGCCACCCACCCTGCCTAACTCTGCCTCGACAATCATCCCCTTTCTCTCCGCGCGTTCCACAACTGAGCGCACATATGCAATGTTCTCATCCTCTTTCCGCTTGAACAGTGAGCCGTCAATCATGATGGAGTCAAAGGCGCATTCAAGAGCGATATCCACGTCGGAGGGTTTGAGGCAATGGTCGAGGTGTAGAGAGATGGGGACGGAGGAGGCATGGGCGACTGTTGCGGCGTATTGGATGAATGCTGGCCCGTGGAAGTGCATGGTCCACGGGAAGAATTGGATTATGGCCGGGGAACGAACACGTTCGGCTGCGCGGATTACGGCGAGGATACCATCAGTGTTGTACCTGGATCATTTGAGATTACTGGATAGTAGGATATAAAAAGCGGTAAGCTATAAACTCACACTCCCCATGCGCCGACAGCGTAGTCGCCCCTGCCAGCATTTTGGATGATTTGCCAAGTGCGATTCTCCTTGAGTTGTGGCATGGCCTCTATAGAGCTAATCCTGGATCAAGTATATTTACTATTTTTCGGCGATTTAGGACGTGAAATCGACCTATGTAAGCTAAAGGGGTAGTTGAGGTCATTGAGTCACGTGGTACGCCATCCCGCTCCGAGGTCTCTCCGCTGTGCCCTAATTGCTCTTTAGGGAATGCTCAACTCTAAACGGGGATACTGCTCTTGTACGGCATAAACATAGTATTTTGGCGTTGGAGTTCATGCATGTATTCCCCCGACAGGGGTGTCATCGTTCTTGTCTCCTATGGACATCTTGTTGCGGTGGCAGATCTCCCGCTGCACCAGTTTAATGAGGTATATTCCACTGCCGCATGCGGCTGCATCCTTATATTCTTTCATGGGCCTCCACGTTAATGATCTAGCCAGAATCAAACCCTGGGGCGAGACCTGCCACGAGCATAATGTCGATCTATTTTAAATCCTGTACGGACACGGACCGACTTCCGTACCTGATCCAGGAACAGAGACGAACGAGTTCTTGACCAAAAAAGCTTGCCAATTTGCCGATTGCAAAGAACCAACAAAAAACAAGAACTAAAACAGTTTCTTCATCGCGCCAATGCTAAATTTGTTTCTCCGCTTTGGCAATAACGCCGGAAAAAGGATCAAACCCCTCAAACACTTTGATGAAGAAGGAGTTTTTGCGCCTACCCGCGAGCTATCCCTGGAGTGGCGCGGCCGGATAGGGACCGTGGGTTTCTTACTTATACTGGCTGTATTTCCCAGATACCATCCTGCTCTGAGAGCCTCAAGGTCGTTTGCTGTTATCTATCTATTCACAGTCGACAAGCCATGAAATCTATAACGATGTTGACACTTGGGGCATCACTTATCCCCCATAGCACAGCAGCATGGAGCGGCATCAGCCATCTTTTTGTTTTGTAAGGCGCCATATATTCTCGAGGGAATAAGTCAAGCGGAATGACCAACAGTTCTGTAGCGGTAACTCATACACGACGACGGGATTCGATCCAACGAATGATCAGCCAAATCGAGAAAACCCCTTTGGAAACCCCGCCTATCCGTAAGTTCCTAATGTCTATCTGATGGCCGTAGTTTTGCGCTAACTCCAATTTTATAGAGGTTATACATCCTCCAAGTACGCTCCGCCCTCTCTAGAATATCTGGCCATCAGAAATTGCTAACGCAAACCGAAACAAAGTGGCCCAAACTGGATCGATTTCCTCACAACCACGTACAACGACAGCTTCATCCAAACCTACAACCTGGCATACGGAGGCGCAACAGTTGACTCAGACCTGGTAGCCCCATACCAGCCCACCGTTCTTTCCTTGAAAGACCAGGTTGAGGATCAATTCCTCCCAATCTACGCGTCAAAACCGAGCTTCGCCAAATGGAACTCTCTAAACTCCCTCTTCGCCTTTTGGATTGGTATCAACGACGTCGTCAACTCATACGCCTCGCAAAATGAAACCTTATACGATGCCGTCTTCGACGTATACTCCGAGCTGATTGATGAGATATACGAGGCCGGAGGCCGCAACTTCCTTTTCCTCGACGTGCCGCCTGTCGATCGTTCCCCGTTGACAGCTTCGCAGGGCCAGGCAGCGCAGAACCTTGAGGCCTCCTCTATTGAGCAATGGAATTCCCGCCTGGGTGAACTGGCGGAAGAGACGCAGGCACAGTATGAAAACGTCAAGGTCTTACTGTTCAGCACACACTCTCTGTTTAGCAAGGTTCTGGATGACCCGAGCTCGTATGAGGAGACTGCTGTCTACAAGAATACTACCGCGTACTGCGCGGAGTATGAGAAGTAAGTTTCTCTACACTTTGCATATTTTATTGTCTTGATAGTAGTTATGTTCGTTTACATTGCACGTATGCATGGGCACAGGCTAATATTATACCCCTTTGCAGCGGCACCCCTGAATGGACCACCTTCAATGAAACCTGCGGCATCCCCGTGAACGAATACTTCTGGCTCAACAGCTTGCATCCGACTTACCCCGTGCATAATGCGACTGCCAGCGGCATTGCAGCTTTATTGAGGGCGCAACTGGGTAATATGTGCTAAAGAATTATTTCCATTTCCGGGCGATGTGCCTATCAATTTTTATATCTGATCTATTTTCCAAATAGCCTATTTCACCGTGGATTTCACGTGGTGTAGTTGGATTCATTGCCCCAAATTTTTATTTCTCGTGTGTATGCTAGTCTGCCTCCGCTATCCTTTTATCCCTAATTCTATTCATTGTCTATCCGAGGAGATGTAAGCCTGGATCCTGATGCAATGCGGTACATACATGTGCATCCGAATGCCCAGCAACATCGAAAACGGAAGAGTATTTAGTTTTCAATATGTTTCTGTTTTTAATATGGGTGGCATATAAAGGAGCTGTCTGGATTCATTATATAGTAATGGGGATGTATTCGCGTAGGAGCAGATTTTCCCTTTAGATTTAGGTGCTGTGAAATGAACCGGATGAAGAAGCCTCCGAACGGCGTCAATTAGGGATATCGACTTTACAAACAATATACGAATATAGCAAACTCTTCTTTGTGAAATATATACGCCCGTAAACATTTTGGCAGATAAGAAAGGGCTGATTTATACATTACTCTCTGGAGCCTAGTAGGCCGAAAAGAGCACAATAGCAACGCATAGCGTGCAGATAGATATATATTGATTCGGAATAAAAAAAAACAAGTATCACATTACCAATTGCCCAATCACCTAATAAGAACGCCAAACGCGTGGTCCAAATAAGCTATATTCCAAATATATGCCTACCATGAAAAGAAAAAGGGGGACATCAAGTCCGTCTATAAACACCAAGCCCCCACGCAGCCCTCAATATCGCCAGTCCCCAGGCCATCCCCAAGCTATCCCAGATAACATTCAACTTGCTCCCTGTCACCTCCCGCCAGCCCACGGGCACCTCAGCGACGGGTATACCAGCAAATTCGGCGAGCATGAGCATCTCGACGTCGAAGATCCAGCCCTCAGAATGCATGTAGGGAATGATGTAGGGGAGGGAGGCGCGGGAGAAGAGTTTGAAGCCGCATTGTGTATCCTTGATAGCGGCGGTGGCGGGGGGTGTGAGGATACGGAGAATTAGGTGGAATGAGTGCATGAGGAAGTTGCGGAGTTTGGAGCGCTGCGGTTTGTGTCAGTCGATTATCTGGTCAATTTGTTTTGTGGGGGGGGGGGGGGGGGTAAGGGGATGGGATTTATGCCGTACCTTAACGACTGCTTCGCTGCCTACTAAATGTGCTCTTGAACCCACAACTACACCGCGAGCTGAAGAATCCTCGACCTGTTGACAGGCTGATACCAGCTTGCCCAAATCGTCAAATCGACTGGCCCCATCCGCATCAGCAAAGACAACATATTGTCCGCGTACATGTCTCATGCCATGGGTGACAGCACCGCCTTTCCCCCTGTTCTCCGCTAACATGACAATTCGAATGGTCCCAGGAGGGATATGGACACCCTCAACCTCCTTTGAGTCTGTCGTCCATGGACCCGCATGGCTCTTGGGGTGCAGTGAGAGTTGATGATCTCGTGCAAACGCCAGCGCGGTTCCTACGGTTTTATCCGTTGATCCGTCAGAGACAATGATAATTTCCCATCCTTTTGTTGGTGTGGTGGTCGGATCTGCGCTTCCATTCTCCTTCGTAGCTGGAATGCGTCGACGAGCTCCCGATTTTTTATTCTTCGGGTCTACAATCTTTACTTGCTGTTGTTCCCCTAAAGTCCCGTACGCCTTTTCGAGGTAGTTCACTGCTTCTTCCAGCATTCCTCCCAGTCGATATTCCTCATTGTAGGCGGGCACGACGACTGACATAAACAGCTCTGCCTTCTGCATCTGATCCGCATTTTCCGTTGGATGAGATCCGAGTTCATCTTGCCAGCAAGGTAGGGGCTCAGGCTTGGTAACATCTCCATCTTCGGATATCGTTTGGTATCTCTTTTCCTGCGGGTAGGGAAGGCGGGGGTGCGGCGCGACAATGAACAGTAGGGTATATCCCTAGCCAGCTCGGTTAGTATTTGGTTTGCAGATCTCGTGGTAAACCAATTGACGTGGAACATACTAGTGCGAGAATGCCAGTGATTGTAGATAGGATAAAAATAAACCATAGTGATAGAGGAACCTCGCTGGCGACCTCAATGCAACGCTCACATATGGCCTTGAAACCGGTGACGTCCATGGTTTGGTCTGTTCCTGGTCAGACCGACCAAGAACACAGGCGACAAAATCTCAATTGCGCATTCATCCGTCTAGTTGCATGCGCAACAGGTAAAGCGAGCGACGGGGGGTCTTAATCCTGGCTGAGCAATTAGAACGGAGCAGGATGTAGGTTGTTGGAGGAGTTGATGTCTTTTGCAGCCAAGTGTCCTTTGCAGCTAGTTGGCGATGTCATCGCTAAGCTCGGCTGCTAGCGCGATCTGACGTCCATCGGCCCAAGATATCGGAGAGCCGCAACAACTTTTCTATCCTCACCAACCATTCGACTTCACCTCTCGTCCCCGCCACCGCCATGCCATCATTGCTGCTCAGAAATGGATAAATGCTCGAATCTACAGCTACGGCATCTACTACAGACTTGAATAAACAGAAAACCCCCATTACCCAAAGGATGCTTCGGATTATCTTCCAAACACCTTGACAAGGCTGGCTGGACAAGACTCATACTGGCCGTTAATTCTGCTGCTGACCTGCTGTTTTTGCTTCCGCGGCAGCTGTGGCCATATATTGATACCGGATATGAGTCCGATTCACGAAATAAACGATAACATGGGATTTCATGGGCATTTTAGTCCACACCGCCGCGCTTCGGTGGCATGCCGGTCGAATTACCTCCCTTCCGTCCCTTTATGGCCTCATCAGGCATCTGTTATTGCTGGGCGGAGTTCTTTCCGCGTAAACCGAACGAATACACCATAGCCAATGGGCTTGGCCGGATCTGGCCTTTCCGTCACTTTTCTCGTCGAGGTGGTCCGTCGAACTATTCGCCTTTCTTGCATTTCAGTTTCTGCCTGAATGGCTATCATGGCCCTAATGGGGTCAAAAAATGCGTTTTGGGTTGCTTTCTTGGGTCGCTTGGTTTTGCCAAAGGAGACTGGGATGTCTGATGTCACAACCCTGGTATCTTTCCTATTCTGCATGACATTTAATTATCCACAACTTGATTTTCCGGGGTTTATTCGGATGTCGCATCATTCTCACATGTTACTCAATGCTGGAGGATGAAAGACAAGTCTAGCTTCTCTAGGCTCCGGCCGACTTACCAATCCATATCTCCAACAACGCCATGACTCCTTTACGGGTGAAAGCGAGGTCAATATGGACCCTGGTCCGATAATATCCGCTTTCTCTCATGTGGGATGCCTTTTAAGACAAAATTCAGACCCACAGAGGCAAAAGCAACCGTCGCCCACCCCCGCAGACACCCATACATATACAACCATGTTAATAACACTAACAATCCCTCCTGCAGCCCTCCCTCTTGTTCTTCCTGGGACACGGGAAGCGTCCATATTCGCTGAATGTTTCAGTCTACAGGTTGCCTTGCGGCAAAAGCCCAGGCAGTGAGGCCGAATCTTGAGATCGACCGTGATAGCTCTTGGTCCTTTCCCCAATCAATGACTTAAGTGTGGAATACCCCCCCATTGGTATTGCCTAAGCCCCCAAATGTTTACAATCACAGCTTTGATTCGCAAGGCACCAGGACACAGAATATGACTGGTATCCTACCAACGATATGTGCCGTGTTTAGCGGTCAGCCGGAAGGATCACCTTGCGGGAGGCAACGGTGTATCTCAAGCGATTTGTGGATGAGGCTAGCCAGTACTTTGGATTGCATCTGATTACGCGCCCTATTCCGTCTGGTATTCCTAGCTTACGGGCGAGGCCCCTTCCGTGTCGCGTGATGGAATCTTACATGGCTACATAGTAGGCAACACGGAACGCGCACATCTGTCAACCAATTCGGCGAAATGCATTCTATTTGAGCATCAGAATGGTCTGGAATTTGCCCTCTTGCCCCTTGGGCAAAAATACGCCATCCAAAAAGGCATCGCTTCTTCTCACCCTGGAGGCGACAGGGAGCCTGCGCATCCGAGCGGTGGGGCCTCAGCTCCCCCGAATACTAAAGGCAAACTCGGAAATGCCCGCCTTGCATGACAAACTGTGACATGGTGAACAGGATGATGGCAATTTGACTAGACTTCTTTGTTTAAGTGCGTTGGGATAAAAATTACTATCCATCGAAGCATGGTCACGTGACATGCCATCTTTTGCCACTGAGCTCCCAAAAGGGGCGAATATGCCCTTACCAACCACGATTGCAGGGACTCATCTGCAAAATATCTTGCTGAATTTAGTTGCCACGATATTGACGAGACGACTTCGGTCAGCCGTGGGCATGGTTTCAGTCAACATTTTAACCAAAACGTCCAGCTGACGCAAGATGATGTCTCCGGGTGCGCAGGGCTGAGTCTTGATACGCTCAGCAATACGATGATCATTGACAATTATTCCTCCAGTGGTGCATGCCACGTTCATAAAGTTTCCGCGCCATCAGGGTGACTGCTTTGGGAGTTTGGCGAAACCCCCTTTTCCACCTGTCCGTGGTCCGATATTGGCTGCCTAATGCACTCATACGCCATCCGTAGGATTTGGAATAGTAAACAGAACGATAGGTCAAGGGCCAACATTCTACAGACGGCCGTATACAAGTGGTTTGACGTATACTTGCATATTATATTAGTACAACAGCTTCGTATGGGAAACATTGGAGCCTGCACTGCTTTTCCTCGACGGTTAACCGGAGTGGTACACGAGCAGGCTTACAAAGAAAGCCAGGATATGGATGCCCAAGGCGCCCAACTTTTATCCTAACAACCCTAACAGCCCTATTGGGCTATCATATACATACGCCCGTGCTCATACTTGTGTATACCCATCGCGGAATCCCGCCCCTCCCTACATCCTCTACAGAGTACCCGCCTACGAACTCCTATCTTAATCCTCTTAAATTAACCCTCTTAAATAGACAGTACAAAGAACATCCCCCCGAAATAAACCCATAATCCAAAACCCGATCCTAACTCGAAACCAACCAGGGCAACTTTTCCGACATCACAGCCAAGAAAAGAAACGGAAAAAGCGCAAGCCCCCGCTCTCCCAAAACCCCTTACATTACCTACGGCAACTAAAACAAAACCAAAAGCGGCAGTACCCGCCGCGTCAATATCATCATCACATCACATCACATCGCATCACCTAACTACACCACATTTATACACATTTGTAACACATTCCCCAATCATCATAATCGATCGCCTCCCGAATCCCCGCACACGCCACGGGTATCTACATATAACCATACTATGTAACTCCCAAGGCAAATCTGCATACAAACATCCACGCATACATAGTATCCCCATCCGTCACACAAATGAAACTTCCTTCACCAACCAACCTACTAACTGGTAATGAATATAAAGTTTTGAAGATCATCAAGCTAGCCCCTTGCGTCATGCGAGCGCGGGTTAACTGCCTTCATTAAAGGGAAAGTATTATTATTATATAATTGAAGTAATACAGATTTTAAGCTACGGTGCCCATCTAGCTGATGGGGATACAATCCAGCTTCATAGTACTCCACCCAACCACCTACCTACCTACCTATCTACCTTTATCTTCCCCACCTCCTACCTTCAGGAATCATGGCACATGAGCGATAGGGCCGCTTAAGGGGCTATCTATGTGCCACAGGATAAAACATGCGAGAATCCGCGGCGCCCGGATGTCGCAGCGTAGCGTCGCGCACTGCAGCGGGATGGGATGGATACTATGGTTAGTTTAATTTGACCGGAGAGTATACCCGGATGCGAGGCGGGAACTTGAAGTGAGTGTCGGGTAAGTTGAAAGAAGTTGGGCTTTTCTTTGTTAGCTAACTACGCGCGCCGGGAGGGGGGGGGACGGAGGACTTTGTTTATAATAAATAAATAAATAGGCGTACGTACGATGTGTGGTGAGGCGCCGGCGGGGGGAAAAAGGGGGGAGGGGGATGGAAAAGTTGTCTATTCTCGAATAGTATGGTATATATATAGATAGATAAGTACTACTTATCTACTTCCCGCGCCGGGAAACTTTTGTACGATGTGGTGTTCATGCCTTGAATTGCCTTGCCTTGCCTTGCCTATGATGTATGTAGATGTAGCTTGTCCTCGCCTGGCTTGTATGTAACTGCAGCCGTGAGTTTGTCTATCCAAAACTGTAACCTACACAGTGTGAGATGGCGTCTGGCGGGTGGAACTTCCATCCAAAATGCGTGTACAAATAATAAGTTGGATCGGGGCGGAGGGAGGGGAAGGGGAAGGGGAATAGGAGAGGGAGAGGGGATGGGGATGGGAAATACACCCCCCGTTCCGATGCGGAATTTGAGATAGCAATCAGTAGGTGGCGGATTATAAGGGAGGAGGGAGAATCTGCTTTGGCCTGGGGATTGGGTAGGGCGCGCTCGGGTTTTTATGCGTTTGCTGTGCCGCACGCCCTCGGGATTGCTTTTCTGCATGGGAGGGAGAGAGGTGTATGTATGTGGGCGTGTGATCAATAGGTTGAATCTAGGGCCTTCTCTGCTGTGGCTAATTCCAAGTTTGGGGACAAGCAAGTAGCCGGGAAGAAGTTGGGTTGGGCGGGGGCTGGAAATGGTTGAATACCAAGGTGACTGCGTGGCTGGTCATCATGGAGTTATCGATGAGAAGTTTGTATAGGCGATAGGAACTGATGAACCCTTCAGCTTTAAAAAGGTAGTAACTAACTTGCCACAGAGAGGAATAAGATGCATTTAGACACTAGTTAAGATTAAAAGCATGCGGTATATCCCGCACTCCTATGCCTATCAAATAGCCCGCCGAAAAATAAATAAACAATGTCAAGTAGATAGGTAAGGAAATCAGAATGCAACAAAAGAGCGAGCACAAAGATGGCCCGCCCTACATGTATCCACCCAGGTGCCCGGGTATAGACAGACCTATATCCCGTAGTAGCATAATACTGTGCAAGTACAGCAGGGAGAGCACTGTTTGCTCATCATGAACCATAGTTGTGCATGCATGTATGTCTCTTTGCCTTCTTTGGAATGATAGGGACATCTGTTGCCGTGAGGGTCACCACACACAAAAAGACATAAGGCGATTGAAAGAGAGAAAGGAAAAAGTGCCAGTACATATTCTGCCCATATCATTTCAATGGCGCAAACAGATGTGAAAGCCGAGGAAAACATTGGGGTGAGGCATGGAGCAGACAAAGGAAATGACTGCCAATTTGTGGTTTAGGAGATCCTTGAGGTGGTTTAATACGATACTCAAATAAGAATAGGAGAAATATATGGTTCACAGAAATGTGACAAGGAAATGCAAGAATAAGGCAGATAAGAATGAATGAATGAATGAATGAAAACAGAACGAAACCAGCCACACTGAAACAGATAAGATATAAGAAGATGAAGTAGGAAACATTGAATGAAAGGAGCTAGATAGGATCGATTCGGTCTTTCTTGAAGTTCTTGTGCTCTCAGGGGAAAGAGATACCCAAGATACCCAGGTCTATAAGAGTGAATAACAAGACCAAATTAGCCAAGATATTCGGGTGGCCTGCGTTTTAACGAACCCTCTCATGTCTGATGTGATACGAAGAGGTGTCCTATTACGTATATATGCGACTGGTTGAATTTGGAGGCTGGCACTCTTCTTGCAGAATACAACCGAACAGACCAGTTGAGGGATCCGGAGTGGGGAACCGGTCTCAGTAGAAGTCTGCTTAATCTCTCCTGTGTTCTCACAGAAGGCAGCTATGCAACAACTACAATGGTCGTATTGCCCGCTTCCACGAAACGCAGTTCCTAGTTCTCGGGGCGTTTTCGTGTCCTACGGCCCCGGCGAGCGGGGCGAGTAGGCACCGCGGCGGGTGCAGTCCCAGGCCCCATGCTTGTAGCGTTGTTAACACTGTTCGTGTTGAAAAGGGCTATATTACTCGGAAGTGTAAAAGGAGAATCTAGATTAAACACTCTGGGATGAGTAGCGCGTTTCTCGAGCTCAACCGCGAGCGGCGTAGGATAAAATCGGCCATCTTGTCTGTTGAATGTGATCCAGCGATTGAACTAAGTAAGGTTAGTAACTGAGTCGGTAAAGACATAAACCACAATCCATGGGTAAAGGAAGAATAGATGGGAGAGAACAATAGAAAACAAGCTACTAAAATATCAAATCTTACCGAAGCTAGACGGTGGCCGTACCACAGGAGACGTTCAGTACGAATAAGGGTAGCACTTGGGGGTTCCGATGATCGTTCCTCCTCATCGATAGAGAAGTCATCGAAAAAGCTACTAGGATAGCATTGTTGCGCCCAAACTTGCCCACGCATGAAGATATCCTCTGGAAGATGTGGGGTTGAGTGATCGTGGATGGGAAAGCTCTCGCTTTCGACCCGGGATTGGTCCAAGCCCTTCCGATATAACGTATTTAAGAAGGCAGCGAGACGAGCCCACGGAATTTCCCCTTGAACATAAACCATAGATTGTGGAGCCAGGGCCAGACTCCAAATAAACGCCAAGCAAACATGAATAGGGGGAAGAACGTTGTTATTGCCGATATATTTGAGGACAGTGGAGAGGGTGTAAAAGGTGAAGTAAGATCCATAGGAAAGCACTCCCAGGGAGGAGGTGAAAACCTCATTTCCAGTGGATGGATTGTACTGTAGGCAGTGTTCCATGTCCGTTGGAGAATTTGCCCAGTATTCTTTAGCAGCCTGAAGTCTATATTCTGGAGAGAACTCGAGGGACTCGCGATAAAGTTTCATCATGATGCCATCCGCATTGCCATATTCAAACATAAACGCGATATTGCATGATGCGATGAACGCGCCTTGGTCACGGAAGTTGGTTCCAACCCGGAGGATGTGGCTGTCCAGCAAACCGAGGAACCCGTTCCCGTATTCAATAAACTTGATAATTGATCTCTGCCTGTAAACAATAGCGTGGGATGTCACAAAAGCCAACATAATAGGGGGATGGCGAATATAGGAAGCATTCAAGACCGGTTCAAGAAGGGGGTCGAAAAGGTGATGAATGCTGTCCTGCGTAATGGCAAATGACTGAACACAGAGAAGGGACTTGGTGTAAAAGAACAGCTGCTGAAGGATATCAGGGCGTGCAAGTACTCCAAGGTGATGTTGGACTCTGCCAGCTTTCGGCCTTCTATTGGCTGTCCTCTGATACCAGTAAGCAGCAACGTCGCTCCACACTTCACGCTCGTGCATGTCAGTCCCCTCAATTGCCATCCGATATCTAGCCAGGTCGCCAAGGCATTCCATCCAGGTGTCTTCATAATCAGGCACACTCTCCATGAGTAGAGTCACCATAGAATAAGAGGCGTTGACATAGAGCAACATATACTCCAGTGACTCTGGGAGTTTGGTCCTTAAGAGCTCCAAAAATGCGTGGATCCCATGATGCCACAAACGCGCGGGCATAGAATATTTTTTGGCCAGATTTCGAAGATCCGGGGTCGATGACGGATGGTGCGAGGCGAGAAAGAAGTCATGATGTTCATTAAGGAGCGTTCTGTGGAGCGAAATTAAGGCCTCCCACTGCTGCCGGACCAAGGGTCTGGGATTCCGTTGCTGATCCTTGGCAACCTCAGCGCATTTGCTTTCAACGAGAAGAATCCCTGCGTAGATACCCCGTACTTCTTTGGTGAGTTGGTCTTCAGAAATAGCTCTCGTCTCGGGCTCCCTCAGCATTGGAGATACTGGGATTTCTTCATCCTCCGAGAGAGGTTCTGATCCGCGCCGGCCACTGAAATTTTGGTCGGAATTTCGCTGCCCTGCCCGGCCCGGACGGTGTGCGATCACTCTTTGGTATTCAAAATTCTCGAAAGAATCCAAGTTTCCGTACCCTAGTCTTGCTGGTAAGTCGCGCTCCAAAGGGGGATATGCAGAGGGAAAGTCCGTCTGACCAAATAGCGTGGCTTTATCAACTGTATAGTCCGACTGCGAGGCGCTCGGTAGGAAGGGGTCCAAACTACAGGGTTCCTGGGCAGCAGCGGCAGGCCGCTTCCTGGACGGCCCTTGGGGGGCTGCATTTGTCGGTCGCCCATCGTCAATGGAGAGGTTGGCTAAGCCGCGCTGGTTGACCGAGTGGCGGGCTGAAGTCGTCTCGTTGGCGCGCGGGATTACGAGATCATTGACCCTCCTGCAATCGGCACAAGTTAGGAAACAAATCGCATCTATCTTCCTTGATATACTGCGCCGACTTACGTGGGCATTGGCTCCTCCTCATTGTATGGGCCTGCCAAAGTCCGCCTTGTGCGCCTCGGTGGGCCCGCCGGAGTCGCAGGATTTGCTCTTCGCTCGTGTTCTCTTCTGCGCGGATGTCTGGCGCGGGGCTCATTGAGGAGGTTTGAGATGTCCATAGAAACAGAGGTCTTATCAAGAATTATAAATATAATAATTTTTCTATAATAAAGAGAGAGAGAGGAATGGTGTAGCAACTGCTCTGGGCGCAATTGGGGACCAACGGGAGAGCAGATGGAGGCAGCAGCGGATTGGCCTTGATCAACAAAACAAAACCACAATTGCTTCTTGAGATCGATGATGTCCCAGAATAAACGGGGGAGTTGGTCATCTAATTTATCTAAATCGCTGCCATGTTTCGTACTAGTGACATAGGGCGACCACCGAATCCCGGGCTGGCGAATCCCCGACTAGGCTCCCGGCTACCACCGTTTCTGCCGCCACGCCATGCACCACCCACCCTGCACGCTCTGCCTTTTATTGTGGCGAACCATTTGCGGACTGCCCGCTGTTATGCCCCAACCGGACCCCCAGCACCGCCCACTATGAGCCGTGGTTGACCCTCCCAGCCTTGTACATACATATCTCCCTTCTCGCTGTCGTCCTTCTCTCCAGGCATCGTCCTCGTCTATTACACTTGCCGGAACGGAGAGTTGCTGCTAACTGAATTCCTGGTCTGTCGAGCTGGTGCGGAGCATTCCCACGGGATGAGGCTGGTGTCGAAGAGAGGACTTTTCCAGAATATTCACGGACGGGTGTTGCCTTTATATACCCGGGCCCTACCCCCCTTGCATCACACGCGCGTCTATGGAAGAGCTAGCCCGCGAAGTTACGAAGCACGCACGGAGGAGCTTCCCGTCGATGTTCGATGTTCGATATTCGCAGTCTCGGTCTTGTCCCATCGACACAAAAACCTCTCTTTGTCTGTCGATGGAACATTCCTAGAAGTGGCGAACTATCCGAACATCTATCAGCAGCCTTTTATGTTTCTGGGGGCCACTCATCCACATTGTGCGCCTGCATGAGCCGCTCGCTGTAGGCCCGTGCGGCGTCCGTAACGGTCCATACCCTTTTTCGTGAGTTATACATAAATAGGCAGTAAGTTCCTCAGCCCTGTGCTTTGACGGAGGCTGCCAGATGCCGAATCTAGAAAATTCTACCTGTATCGGGTGTCATCCGCCCCCTTTCCTTCGAGAAAGAGCTGATCTTGTGAACCCACAAGAGCCTCATTGCAGAGGCACGTTAAGACATTTTCCTGGCATTCTCCTCTTGCCTGACCTTCGACCTCTTCAGCCTTAAGGATGACGCCGCAATAAGGACATTGAAATGTGATAGTTCAGACGGGGCGCTGAGAGTAAACATAGTTCTTGGGACATAACTATCGGTCCATGCCCAGGATGAACTGCGGGCGCCAATGTCGCCCTCCCTGAAACCAAGTTAGTCCATAATGAAATTAATGCCCATAGCATAGTACACGGGCACGTATCTGGGTCAGCAGCAATTGCATATCCAATTTATCAGAATTCCCTAGGTGTATATAAAATGAGGCACTTGCCCTTGCTTGCCCTGTGGCCCACGCTTGTTCCTATTGTTAGCCCGACCAATTAACTAATTACTAAACACGCCTTCAGCTTGTCCATTACTACCCCGCATTCCAATTGCTCGCCCGAAGACTTAATCTGCACGGGCGTGCCTCAGGCAACATTGGAACTTTATCCCAGTCTTTAGAATTGCGGCGGGACGGGAGAGAAACAAGCAGATGACTTCATTCTTTCCAACAAAACCAACTCATCATTCTCTCTCTCCACCCATCCCAGAATCTAGCTCGTTCGATACTACGGAGTGCTGGTATACAATAGGATGCCTTGTGGCTGAATAGCGACGCCTGCGGCCTCGATTCGACAGGAAAAAAGAATCGAGACGATATTAGTGGCCTACGGGATTGTCTAATGTTATTCCGGATCCTGTTACTGTCCGATGACCAAACCCAAGGCGCAAGAACAAGATTTTTTCAAGACTCTACAAAAACTGGAGTATGCCTTCCTGCTTGCCAACTTGGTTACTTTATCAAGGCCTTGTGGAAAACAGGGCCTCAAAATGCATCCCCAATCAATGGGTATGGTGATCTACCATACTATTTACGCGTGTTTTCTCAAAGCTCTATCCTCGTGATAGAGAACCCCGCGCATGACACAGCAAGTTGGAGGATTTTCTTTCCCTAGTCAATGGGAGATCTACGATGCTAGTTCTCTTCTTCGTACTTTAGAGTCGAGTATGTATTGGACTCTTGCGTCTCCCTGCGTGGGCCTGTACAGTTGTCAGCACCATCCATAGTTTTTACAGACTACCAACGGTTATCATTCGACCTTCACGCCCATCGCTAGGGCAAACGAGTTCCCAATCATAGTGTCGAGGTCGGGGTAAAACCCCAGCACTAAAACAAAATCGCCTTGGGCAATATTTTCCATTGGCTTTTTCTCCCTGTCCCGGCCGCCTTACATTGGGTATTCGTAAGGCACTCCTGCCTTATGGAACACATAATTTTCTCATCTCCCCCCCTTTTTCTCTTTCTCTCCGAAGAGCCATTTTTTTCTGCTCCTCCTTGATGCATGCCTTATATTTAGTTGCGAACACAGCCCTGCCAATTATACCTGACAGGTAGGCAGGCTGTAACTATTATTTTCATCCGTTAGTCCGCGAACGATGTAGGATGAGATGGCAAGGCGTCGCTGCTTTGCTGGTTAAGTTGTCATTGATAGAAAATACGGCGATTGATGCGAAGAACCAAAGAGATCCTTTTACTCGTCGCATCATCGCGAACGTCGGTCCAAGCTCTAATTCCGACGAGACGGACTTCCACTTCCAGGCCAACGGGGAATATTTATCCTGTCTGGGATACCGCCCCAGGCGATGAGGGCAATACATCTCTTTGCCCTCCTATGCTGGGTATGGGGGGTTGCCTTGCTGTTGATGTCCTAGGAAATTTATTTCCGAGAAGAAGCTCTATGCGGCCTAGAGGCTAAGCTTGCTTCGTTGAGACAGAACCCTGGATGGATGGATGAATTGTACTCCCTATTCGCGCCTGAATCCGGGCGTTTACGCGGAGAATTTTTCTCGACTCCGACAAGGCACTGAGACCTAATGCCCCCTGGCTAACTAAAGGAGTAACGATGACCTCAAGGTAAAAATTCGGCTTATCCGCAAAGCAGCCTCCGGCAAAGAAACCCGGCTCGGGGATCTTATAACAGCTCAGGTCCCGTTACAAATTTGGTCTTTGGAGATCATACCCGGATATCCCTTTAACCCCGCCTCTAGCGTAGGCAATCGACATGCGCTCAACCTCCGAATTCCCTTGCCGATGCCGGGTTTTCCGCTCCATGTTTAAAGCTTACCATAGGGGTAAGGGGGGAAAGCGGGCCGCATCCGGACGCAAGTGCTAGCACCGGGATGATGCTTCACCCCATCCCCTGGACGGATGCTGGTTTACTGTCTCCCCGTCCAATCCACCATCATCGCATGGAGAATGGATTTTGTGGGAATGACAATGAAGAGGTTCCAAGGCGAGGCGTCTAGTGGCATTACGCCATTAATTGTCGGGTCTTAGTATGCCCACCATGCCATTTCCCATGGCGGTGTAGAACCCTTTGTGAGCCAATCCAATGCCCTCTGGAGGAAAATATGTGGGTAGTTGATGTAATTAAGTATTCACGTCCCCTATTAACTACTACCTTAGGCACTTCCTTCAGGACTATTCTTCCGAGGAAGCAGGGTGGAAATACAGAGTGTAAATGATTTATCTCCCTCCAACCTCCCCACAAATTCAATTGTCGGAGGAGAAATTTCCCAAACGCCTGGTGCCTCAAACAATGTAGAATGCAATTTCTCCACAGGCAGATCTTAAGACTCCTGCAGCAGGCAGTCCTATGTACTTGTATGCAGCCGAGGAGTCCCATAGAACATCCAGTAGTAGTGGTTGCCTGATAACTAGCCTAATCCGATTGGCCAGTGGCACAGCATCCGCAGAAGCTTGACCAGCTGGCCAATCAAAGCCCCCCAAGGACAAACCAAATTGGCCCCCACTCCCTCGCTAGCCTAGCCAGCCACGAGGCCCATTTTCAGTTGTACAGTACATGATACTTCCTCCTCTGAGGTTACTGTTCACCAAACTAGCACATTTTATAACCATGATGCTTTAAGACGTGGTGGAAATTTTTCATTTTTATTTTCATGATCGGTTATTATTTTGGTCCAAGGAGAAGTTCTAGTGGTGGGGCATGCAATGTGGGGAAGTTGGAAGGAATCAGGCAACGAATTGGTTGTTTCATGTCGCTAGCCCGTCAATTGGCCCAATCATCGTACACCCCCCTCTTTCATTGTTCTGTGGATACTTTCCCCCGCATCATTCAAAAATTGGTTTGTCAAACATGCACAGTCTTACTATCTCTGGATGGTTGGATTGAATCTGTTCAGAGTTCGTCAAGGACAGCATGGAGTGCGCCCATTGAGCAATGAGCATAAGGCTGACTCAGAACTAATAAGGCTTAATCGAGAATCCCTGTGGGCTCAGGAATCAAGAATGGTCTCTCAGCATCACGACTCCAGATTGAAAGATACATTTTCCAGATATGAAGCGTCATATTCCTTCTTGATTACCGGATCCCAAAGCAGGACCTTGTGATTGGTGCCTCAACGAATGCAAGCGTGTGTCTATTTAAGGTTATTTAGGCGAACCACACTTTGGCGGGAAAGGGACCCACCTATTTGTGGGGCCGTTCTGCGCTTATTTTGACGCCACCTCCCAGTGCCCACTCCCGAGCAGGTTCACCATTCACCAGATTCAGTATGGGCAGAACAACCAAGAGCCAAGATCATTGGCTTCCTTCCTCTCTCCTCCTTTATCGGCGGCGGTAAGTAAGGAAGCGGGTGTTGGTCAAACAGCGCGACTGATTCTATATGAACAGCACGGATGAAAACGGCTGTCTCCTGCCTTCAAAGAAATAGCGGTCTACGACCGCAAAGGAGTGGTTCAATTGTCGCAATACGGGTGCGGGGGCATTGTTTGCTCAGATGCCTTGCAGTTGATGAGGAACAGCCACCAATCCTTATTTTGTTTGTGGTTTTGGGTATTCATTCATAGTACCCTCCAGATGCAGGTAACTGGATTCTCTGATACATCAAATTTTGAAATCCCGACTTTTTACTTAGCGTCTGAGCGCACAAGGCAGCAAGCCACAGATCTGATGGAAAACGGTCCGATAAGATCTGATTATCTGGATATTCATCACACCGCTCTTGCGGGAGAAGCTTCCTATGCGAGACGCCGAACCAGCCTTTCGAAACAAAGATGATCGATCATTTATAACCATGGTTTCGCCACTGATGGGGGCCGAAACTGACAACACCATGCACTGCCATTACCTTGGATCTGGAATTTGTTGAACTGGATATTTGTGAGCTTGCCTTGTCGTTCTTTTCGCAACGTACTGATCGATTTATTATTTTCTCGAAAGCGTCAAAGACTTACATGCCCATTTTTCGACCTGCGGGATGATGTTTAATCGAACATTGAGATGCAGAGTTGTCGATTTTGGGAGCCTGGCGGCTGGACTAATTCCGTTTTCTCGTGATAACTCTAAATTGATTCGTGACTTTATTATCTCCTCGTCCAGCAGCTTGCAACATTCGGTGCCTTTTTTCTGCAAGACCATCCATCTATCGATTGAATACTTCCACACTGACACCAATTGGTCAAATGACGGCGCAAGAGAGATGCGAAATGTTGCAGCTTGCTGTGGAGATAACCTCATATCTCCTTAATTCCGTCCCTCCATGTCTTCGCACAACGTTATCGGTACCGGGATTACAGGAGGTTACCCCCGAGATGGACCATGGTACCCGAAATGGATGTTGAGATTGTTCCCGTCTCTCTTTCCTTTCCATTGACACGAAGATTGTAACTCGGAAAATACGGCGAAGAGCCGTCAAATGTATTCCCGGTTTGGCGTTCTACGTTGCTATGACGCCATAGCTTTGGGACAACTGTCAGTCAAATATTCCGTACCTATTCTTTCCCTGTTCCCAGATGAAACGGTATCATTACCAATGTTCGCGCCAGATCTGATAACTAAGTGTTTAACGCGATGACCCAACCCACTAAGGTAGGACTTATCGCGACGTCAAGCTTGAACCTCCAATGTTACCACACACCATGCACCCAGTCCAAGATTCTATGCATATCGCTACAGTCATATGATTTTGAGGCTTCACATTCCGACAACAGTTATCCGAGAAAATATCATTCAATGTCTTAGAACTTGATCTGGGCAAGGAGGGGAATAAACACAAGTTTTTCCTGATTTGACATATATATGCAGCACATTCCCGCCCAGGGTTGGATTATGGTTACCCGGTCAGGCAACAAGGCGACCATAAATCTCATACCGCCTCTCGGTTAATTATCGCGCACGAGTCTCTGGGCATTTTGGTACTACAGTAGTAAGTGACACAATATGTCTCAGGCTGTATTCCCCACGTTGGGATGTTCCAATGCAGGAACCAGTACTTCTTGCAGCCCTTGCCATTAATAGGCCGATGATATTCTCTCCCGTATCATAACTCACTCCGTGCTAACCTCTAATGCCGTTGTCATTTGGTTGTGGCAGTGCGTAATCGCCCGGAAACATCGTGAAATGCGCGACATACAAGGTCCCGAACCATCAGCCGCAAATGAAAGGAGGTGGGTTCAAAACCCGAAACCCGACAGCCGGCCTTCGAAGTACCTGGTGGCCTTGCAGGTTACGTTACTATGTTCCACCACCGCCAATACTACTAGTATTATTTGTGAAGCGCAATCTATGGAATCGCAGTCAGATTCGCATATTCTCTATGACAGTGAAACGATTGCCCTCCCCATACACACAAAAACCAACTTGAATGGAAAAGCTCGAGGGGAGTCGCTTTCCATTTGTGGATTAGCATCTCGATCTCTTTGTTAGGATGCAGCCTCCACTTTCTTTTACCATTTCACTGGGATTCATTGTTCCAATGGAGAATATGAGCGAAACCAGCATGACATCATCGAGGATTCAAGGATTCATTTTGCCTTGCGCGGGCTTCTATGCTTCCGACCTCGTGATGCTAAGTTTACAAACGGATGCCAGACTAAGCAAAAGTATGTACACCCAGGCTGTTTATGATAAACACGGCTCCTAGACACACCACTCTATTGCCTTTCCCAGAGTCATCATGCGCACCCTAACTTTAAGGTGCCTTCCGCAGCTTCCGCTACGGACCAACGGATACAACACAGACAGGCAGTTCCCAAACGAAGCAATATCTACCTATCACTCCTTGCCCACGGTTACTCATACAGCTGGTTGATCGTTAAGGTGGTCATCGGACGAGTGCATTGGGATTCAGATATCTTGAGCCTTAGCTGAGCGTTTGCCTTAGAGATAGGCTTACTGTGGCCTATGCTCCCCTGCAAACAAAATCCCGACAGCCTGGTTCGCGTTTCGAGTGGGGACATAAGGGTCCATTTTATCCAGCCAAAAGACTTTATAGCGCCCGGCGCTTATCGACGGTTTACGCCTTATTAGAGGGAAGAGTGGCTTCCAAAACCAATAATACTTTCGGTGCGCGACTTTTTCGCGATGCCCCGCGAAACTTCGCGAGTACGGCAAACGCCCCAAATGCTCATTCCGTTTCCCCGTTTTATCTTGCACGCAATCAGCATGCTTGTTATAGCGCCCAAGACGAGGCTTAAGGGAGAAGTCCCTCCTTGCTGCCTAAAGCTGAGCAATTTATACTTTGTTTTCCAATTAGAGTGCGTTTCTAGCCGCGTGGTGTTTCTCAGCCTTATCGTTCTTGGGTCCCCACCTGGTTCTATCTCTGTTTCCCCAACTGATGTTCTCGAAGATGCTACAAGTAGGTATTGGTGCATTGCTGTCTAGAACTATCTTGTTTCGGGAAAGCTAAGGCACCGGGATTGGTCGCCTAATTCAATATCCGAGCCAATACGCCTTGAGGCTCAGAGGTTTATCCCCAGCATCGTACGACATTGCCACAGATCATGACACGGAGCTCGGGAATGGCTCGGGACAAAATAGGATATCAGCCCCCGTTTTGCATCCCCGGGGCAAGGGGGCATTAATAGGCCAAGAGTGAGCAAATTCCGTGGGGGTGGACCTTACGCTTGGGGAGTATCAAGATCGCTACTGGTAACTAAGTCTTGTGCCCATATTTACGCCCACGGGCTGAACTGATAGGGAGGTGCTTACAACCAACCGAAAAATTCATTTTAAAATTGACTATTCACATTAATCTACTTGACTCGCACCGGGTGGATATAACAAAAGCCTAAAAAAAGAACGCCAATCTGCAGGTAAGAGGGCGGCGCATGATGCAGCTCAAAAACCAACGCTGCAATTTTGTACATCGCCTTGATCTAGTCTCATCCACTTCGAGCGTCATGCATCATGTGGTGTACCCCTGCGGCTGCATGAACTTTTTACAGACGTCACCACAGATAGTTTAATGCATACATCTATGTCAGATAAAAGTATAAATCCAACAATTCTAACAACAACACCAAACCCGATGCATAGACTAGTATCCCTTCCAGTAGTATTGTCAAACTTGATAGTTCGCAAAATGCAATTATAAATCTGACCCATGAACCCCCCTTGGCCCTTGGCGGTGGCCTTCACTTCCGCAAACTGCTCCCGCTCCCCATCCCCTACCCATCAAACACAGCTACTTCCATTTAAATGGATCATCGAGCAAGGCCGCGGCCACATCAGCAAGAGAAACAATATACTCACGCGAGCGAACCACTAGGAATCAGGGTAAGGATGCAAATCGGACGGCGCATCAATTTTGAGGCTGTGGCCAGGGATATACTTCGTCTCCTCGCATTTCATACTGCCCCTCATTTACCCCGCCAAACCAATTTCCTCGCATGAAATAACAACATCCCACCAGGCATCAACAAATAGATTCCTTTCCTTCAAACTCCGATCACCACCACTCCTGACTTTCAAAATCGAACTGGATTGTCATCCGGCCAGGTCATCGCCATATATCGATCGGACTTATTATCTTCTTTCCGACCCTAACGCCGAAACCGCAGAATATCCCAAAGAAAGGCATAACTACTCACTTATATACGACAATCACACATAGCCACCATGATAGCCAACGGCGTATGCAGCGAGAGTAAAGCATGAAGTTGTGTTCACAAGGTCGTATTCGAAATCACTGACAGTTTTCAAGAATGCCTAGATCCGGGGTGGTTGCCAAGTTGTTGTCATTGTAGGCTTCCGGATACTTCTGGAACTGGGGGGCTGAGATTAATCTCGAGCTGAAAGAAGACACCACGAATCCAACCCCGAACAACCCCGTTTTCGTAGTTGCGGATGTAGGCGAAAGGTCCAGCCCTGCAACAGATGGCTAGGTGATTGGTAAGGGAGTCAGGTCGACCACGTGGAGTACAATTGTGCGAGTGAGTTAAACGAGCATTCTAGATAGTAGGTTCGTCGTATTACGGATGGAAGAAGAAAATCCATCGTAAATTATGGAGCTGGTAGTTGACTAAAAGGGGTGGGGGGGTTGGGGGGTTGGGGGTAATGGTCACAGAAGACCTGTGTAAAAAAATTTTACACGAAAATTTGTGTGATATGACTGGGGGGAGGTTATTCTTCTTGCTATTCTTATTTAAATTGTTCTCTCTGTTTAATAAGTTAATCCTAGTCGTGCGGGATTTCATTTGAGATTCCGCAATACGATGCCATTTCTTTTTTTGCATATTCTTACTCTCCTGCTTCAAGGATTCCCTCTTCGACCTTCCCTCCTCCTGATAATTGATATAACTAGCTAAACAGACTTTCATGGTAGAGAGCATGGGAAAGGAAGCCCAAGTCTAGATCGAAGCAAAGACCACTGAGAATGCCAGCAATTATGGTCTGACCTTGTCCCATTTTACCTCAAAACCCCAAAGCAACCGTTTAACATGGATTGATGATCCGATTGTATCACCTTCTTGTTAAAGCTAATGTCTTTTGCCCTGTAACTAGGGAAGTTAGAAATCGCAGAGCACATGTCAAAAACTTTGACAATGCTGAAACTGAAGGGATCAAACTGTTTCGACTTTGAAATAAGAGAAATAGTCAAAACGAAACTTTAGGGCATGTGGCTTGTGGTCAGTGAGATTCTTTACTCCGTACTTTTATTGTTATTTTTTTTTCTGCGAATTATAAGACAGCAAGGATTCATAGCGGAATTTGATGGCTTTCCAGCACACAAAAAAAAAATAGCCCTTTTGGGATATCATAACTTTTGGATTCCACCCTCCTGTTATTTCCTCTTAACCACCACGTTCCGCCGAAAACAATCTGACCTCTGACACTACACAGTGGTGAGAGCTCTACACCTATACCTCTGTTGAATGGTTATTAACCTCGCTATATAGAAGAATGCTCTACGCCTGCGCAGCGGTAGAGCTCTACACGGTGATGAGAGACGGGGGGGAGGGTTGCTCCGTCTTCCCCAGCCACATACACTATGAAGCTCCTGCCCTGGCAGGCTGGGGGGGAGGGGCCCCTCCGCGCCCCCTCTCACCTCCCACCCTAGTATAAATATAACAACCAGTAGAAATGGAGAAAGGATTTCATGCTGGTCTGCTGGTCTGGGTGTTTGTTGGTCTGAGTGTCTGCTGGTCTGCTAGTCTGCTGGTTCTATTTGATTCCGCCCCCCTATCATGGTTGAAGCGGTCGAACATACGTGTTCGTATTAATCCTCGAGGCCAATTTGCTGAATGGGTTGCAAACCACAGCCATGGCAGAAAGATGCGTTGCAAGAACGGCAGTCTGTGTGATATTTGGCAATTGGTCAAATAGATCAAAAGATGCCAGGTATGGCAAGCTCCGAGGAAAAGAAGAAAGTTTGTTTAGCCAGCCGTTTTAATATTGGCCATAAGAAACTTATCAGACAGTTTCTTTCCATTCTTTTTTCAAGGGAAAGTGCTGAACATATTTTCTGTATCACCATAAAACTTTACGGGTTGCAAATTATTGTTACATCAGCGAGATGTATTGCAAGAAAAAGAAAATATCTCTTACGTTTTATAGATCACCAGCCAGCTTTTCCAACCAGATTGGCATTATGAGACTCATTTGAAGGTTTGAGCAATACCCTATTTTTTGGAGGAATATGTGCATGCTCCGGGCGAATTTTCTTTAAAAGGGTGGAAAATTTCCGCGTAAAAAGGAAGTGAGATCCTTCCCTGCCTATCCAGAGAGGTCATTAATGAATGCGCCTGTCCTTCATATCATTAGTATCTGAAGTGCACTTCCGAGCCAAAAGCATTGAAGCACACATACTCCAATTCCAATCATCAAATCACACAAACATGCTTTTCCAGCCAGCTAAGCTCCTCCTGATGGCTGTTGCCTTGGGCAGCCTTCTCTGCACAGTCGCAAGTGTCGATATCGGCTTGTTTTCTCGCAACGGCTGCCAGAGACTCGTCCAATTTTGCCAACGGATTCGACAACGCAATTGCTGTGCTACTGCCGGTACAATCCCTGCTCAGTCCGCAAGACTTTACAACGCCCGTCGGGGGGACCGGCTGATAGCTAACCGACGAAGTGGGAGATTCCCCTGTGCCCGGACAGTTGCTACAGGTCGTGGTCGTAGTTGTGTCTCCAGGGCCGGGAGGTATGATGGTGTCCAGTGGTGTCGAAACTGCCGAATTCTTGATGGTGATGGAGCAGAACGAATCACAGCAGCAGAAGCAGGAGGTGGAAAATGCGTGGAACCAAACTTGCTCAGGATTGGAGAGAAGTGGGTTGAGGTGAATGGCACAACACCAGAGGTTGATAAAAACAGATTATGGGGTCTTATAGATAGTGATGGGGCGGAGGCAATCCCGAATGACCTACTGAAGTATGTTACTGCACCACCGGACCTGGGTGAGGAAGTGGACATGGCTGGGGAGGATGATGTGGGTGACGAGGAGTAAATTGCAGAAGGTATGGAGACAATTTTCCCCCTATTTGGCCGTGAGAAAAATTGATGTGGATTAGTATGTGAAAGCTGACTACTGGACTTGGTAGGAAACTAGAAGCAAGAGATTATCAGAAAGAATCAGTCAAGCTTGATAGGGGGAACCCTGAAGGAGATTTACTTGCCTTTCTTTCCGGTTACAATGTTTCCTACCCATTCAACATGGGCCCTGTTTGACCTCTTTTACTGTTAATTTAGTCCACCTCATTTAGCCTTTAACTGGCAAACCATCGGACTCAATGAATGATATGCGCAGTCACCCTTTAAAAGAAAAAGTAGAGATATTTCCCCCCTTTCACGCCTTAAGTTAAACAGGGTCAATTAACTATTCATTTCCTCCCACATATCACTTATACAGAATCAAAGGTTGCATTGTACTGAAACAGGTAACTCCATTGATATCAGTCCTTGGATGTGTGTAATCCATATAAGGATGGAAACCCGAACATTGTTTCTCACAGGGATGGGCTCCCAGATTGGACAATTTACTGTTAAGTAAGGCAGCTTTAGATAGATCCACAGGGGCGGCAGTGCCTCCCCCCTGCTCAGCCATATCCAGTGCCAAAGTGGTATTTGCGCAAAGTTCTGGACATAGGAACTATATGGTTCGAGACCGAGCGTAGGACGTAGTTAGGAATGGGGTCCAGGTTGACATCCCAAAGAAAGTGATTAGAATAAACCTTCTAGGCCAAAGACGTATTCTCCCTGGGCGGGAAACACGAGGGAAGGGGCATGAGAGAAGCAAAAGAACAAAAAAGATACGGGAAGAAAGCATAACTAGTACTCGTCCTCTAAAAAAAATGTAACGAACCAACCTTTTTCGTTTCAGGCTAACTTACTCCCCGCAGGGTTCCTGAGAAGCAATACGTAACCGAGATAGGCAGTGTCAGTTAGATAATCATATCCTGTTCAGTAAGGACTCATCTATCCGACCGCAGAGGCCTGCTGTCTTACCTCCACCCATGGAGTCTCCAGCCTCTAAAAATAGTTAAAACCTCGGGAACTAATTTAGTTAGTTAGCTCTGGAACAGTTGCCTGGTGGGTGGATATCTTTAGCAAACGGTCTCCTTGAAGGGCTCGTATGGAATGATGCCATTATCTATATCCAACATGGAATATTACCACATTGCCCCTCCGAAGCACTGAAAAAGGCGAAAAGACAATTGAAGCAATCCATGTCAATGAAGGAGGGTGATTTACCCAAGTAACAACAACTAAGACAATTTGAATGCAACCCTGATAAAAGATCATGCCACTCGCCGCTTTTTGTCACTTCGTTCGCCCTTCTCATTTTTCTGGAAGAA